>JANHAO010019950.1:0-13020 GCA_026873985.1 Saraca asoca
CTCCTAGTCTTTTTAAACAATTTCAAAGTTCTTTCTATCTTAGGATCTAGCTCTAAAAGATTATGATAGGCAGAAGACCTAGTGACCATACACTACACAAAATTAGTTAAAAAAGTGACAGAAAACTGAAAACACAAAAACACAACAATAAAGGTAAAAATCACTCAAAATAGCACTAGTTACCCTATCTACACATTTTTAAAAATTATAGGACCACCGTCACTTGAAAACTACACCTAAAGGAAGCCTAAAAATAAAATAAAAAATCTTAAAAGATTAAAAAGTGGTCTAAATGATGGAATTTGGCAAAAATAGGGGTGACCTCAAGGCAGAACTACAAGCTTTGCTTAAAATGATGCCTTCTACTAACCCACCAAAAATCAGCTCAATTAGACAAGGTTGGTCCAGCCATGAATAGTGCTACTGCAAGTGAAAAAAAAAGAGACTAAAACAGGGGAAACAACAGAAACAGATGAAGAACAAAATGTTAGTGAGGGGTTAGTGCTTAAATATACTCCTAATAAGATTGATAAAATTAGAATTGATCCCCGATAACAGTGCCAAAATCTTGATAGTTGCGAAATCCAATCAGCTAAAGGTTATAAGGGAACTAAACTTTATCGGCTCGACCATAGGAATTAGCAATTTAAGGGGAGGCAAAATGCCTAAAACCTGACAGACTAGAAAATAAGATACAAGCACTTCAAACACGTTTTGATGCACCTAAAGAGGATAAAGGCCGAAGAGTTCTAAGAAAAAAAAAAGAATCAAACAAGTAGAAGGAAGCAAGCCCCTAATTTTAAAGAAGCTCAAATATTGAAAAAGTTTTATTGTAAGGAATCTCATCAGTAATTCTCAAAACCTTAAAAGGGAAAGAAATCCTACATGAAGAAGGAATAAAAAACTATCATTGAAGGTTTTTAACAAAGCAGAGCCTTGATTAAGAACCAAATCAATTAATCGGCATCTTCAAAAGGATTATCCAACCTTTTTCATTTGAACTTCTT
This sequence comes from Saraca asoca, assembly GCA_026873985.1. Lineage (NCBI taxonomy): Eukaryota > Viridiplantae > Streptophyta > Magnoliopsida > Fabales > Fabaceae > Saraca > Saraca asoca. The sequence continues at coordinate 1,008 of JANHAO010019950.1, forward strand.
AGAACTCTTATCAATTTCTAAGACAAAGAAAGCAAAGGAGAAAAGTGAAAGTTTTATTTCAAAGAGATTAGTAAAAAATCAAAGAAAGTGCAAGCAAGAATGTTGATGCAGTGGTTGAACAAAATAAAAGGTAAAAAATGGATTGAGAAATGAAGAAAGAAATTTAATGAACAATGCATTAACATAATGAATAGTTGAGTGTTGAGCCCTTGACATTAAAATGGTTATTCAAAAAGATGTCCTTGAAACCTCATTCACCTTTGGAGGAAGAATATCTTTATTTACCCAATCAAAATGAAAGGTGTTTATATTGTATCTATTATTCTCTATATAGCTAATCAAGTTAAATGAACTATTGTGAATTGCATATGTTGTTGCTACTATAAGAACTTAAAATAGTTTGAAAATTGTACATGTATGACACAAATGGATAGGTTCCTTTTTATGACAAGAAAATAGGAAGAAAGAACATGCTAGAAATAAGGTTTGATGAATGATAATATGTACATATATGCTATACCTTTTTTTACAACCTAAAGTTTTCCACCCAAAGGTTAGGGGTGGTTACTTTTTCTCACTAAATGGTTGTATGCACAAGGCAATAAAGTTTATGAGCTCAGAGTTCTTGAGACACCATCAAGCATCACAAGCCAGTCAAGTTCCCAAAAGTGGGGATGTGACATGTTGATATCAAATTTTGGGTTTTTTTTAATTGGCATTAGAGATTGGTGGGTTTTGGGGAATAATGGTTATGCTTAGGAGAAACCATTATTAACTGAGGTCCACTTATCTTTGTTCACTAATATTGTTGAATCTACCTTTTAGATATAAAAATTTTCTATGAATTACTAACTCTACCTTTCCCTAAATATTGCAAGAAATGCCACTAAGAACATAAAACATTCAAGATAGAGAATTGAGTTCCCTTGATAATGATGATTAGGGTTCAAAGTTACCCCTAATGCCACTTAAAGTTAGATGACGAGGAAGGCATAGAGGTCAAGGACCTACATGACAAAAGCTGGAACAACCTCAAAGAGAAGAGGAAACTCTAATGGAAACTCTAACTTAAGGACATGGTTAGGGAAAGGAGGAACAACCTTAAAGTGAAAAGATATCCTATGTTCTACCCCCTCCAACAAGAAATACACTAATGTTGGACTTCCTCCACCTTAAGCCACCCACCTTTAAGGATGGCTGCCAATGTCAAGATCCACAAGACTTTCTAGAACAAACTAAGAGGCTTTTAAGGGTAGTAGATTGTCTTTAGGAGAGATATGTCAAGTTTCGAAGCTTCTCATTGGAAGAGGTAGCACATTAATGGCATAAAGCTAGGAAAAATATTAGAGGACTCAAAACATCTTTAAAGATATGTGAGTCTTTCCATAAAGCACTTCCTTCTAAAGAGACTTACAGATGCAATAATTAGGATGTTCCTAGATCTCATGTTAAGCCACCTCAGGACAATGGCTAAGTGTGTTCATAAATTCAACAAGTTATCCCACTTTGATCACCATAGGTTCTGGATGAGGGAACTCACATTGATCAATTAGTCAGGTTACTTCATACTTGTAAGTTTGGATGATCATATCTCTATAGAAGATTTGCTAAGCAAAGTTATCGATATAGAACAAAAAAGAACAAGCTTAAAAAGGTAAAAAATTTGAGAGGATATAAGAAAAGAATTAGAACCAGGTCTAGGGGAGGTGGTGGCTCACAAATTCAGTTAGACATTCATGTTGACCACTCATAACAAATGAGTAGACATGGGAAAGCCCTAATAGGGGGCCTATAAAAAGGTGGATATAGAGGTTCCAAATTTGTTAGAGAAAGAATGACTGAGGTTAGACGTGGGACAGTGGTTAGATCTTAAACCTTATTAGCCTTATAGACCATACTATTAGTAAAGAGCTATGCAAAATGCACAATCTATAAGAAAGATCACACTGGTGTATGAGTTATAGACTATGGGGGGATCGGTGCATGTTGTAGATGTGGCCACTAGAATCACAAGGCTGTTACATGTCCTTAATTTTAATAGGTGGAGCAACATAAGGACCTGTCATGCCATCATCTTCGATTGCATCAGTGAAACCTCGCACCAAGAGAAGCAGCAATAGAGCAAGACATGGTTTGGCAAGTAGAGACCAGGTCTAATAGGGCCATGGGATGGCCTCGTCCATTTGATCACAAGATAGGATGCTAGGCATCCAATGTAATTGTGGCAAGTATGATTCTAGTTTGTTCTCAATCTGCTAGAGTTCTATTTGATTTAGTAATTATCCATTCTTTTATATCACTTATGTTTGCCTTTCAACCAAATATATCCTATGTTCTTTACTTTATGTGACCACACATATAGGAGATTGTTTAAGTGCTAATTTTGTGACTCATGATACATGGTAGTTGTCTCTGATAGACATATAATGGTTGATGTAGTTGTGTCACCAATGTCAAATTTTGATTTCATTCTGGGGATGGACTGGTTTGTAATGCATTATGTACATTTGGATTGCCATGACAAGTTAATCAAGCTCTCTTATCTAGATGAACAAGCTTTCTCATTTTAGGGGGCATGAGTGAAGTATCGGTGAACCTAATTTCAATAGTGAAAGTAAGGAAATGATATGGAAGGGATGCCAAGCTTACTTGGCAGTAGTGAACGAAGTGAAGATAATTACCTTATGCCTGGTGTAAGTACCTGTGGTTTTGGAACTTGCTGAAGTTTATTCGAAGGAATTTCCAAGGCTACATCTAGATAAAGAGAATCAATTCTGCATTGATTTGGTACATAGAACTCAACCAACCTCCATAATGCCTTATAGGATGGCCTAAGTACAGTTGAAAGAACTAATGGCACAATTGCTAAACTTATTAGACAAAGGCTATGTTTGACCAAGCTCCTCACCCTAGGGTGCTCTAGTTTTGTTTGTCAAAAAGAGGGACAACTCCTTAAGATTATGCATTGGCTACCGATAGTTGAATAAGGTGATGATGAAGAGCATGTACCTACAAGCTTCAATAGGCAAGGTGCTTTTCCATGGTGGATATTTGCTTAGGCTATCTCCAACTAAAGATTCATAAAGCGGGCATCCTATAACAATATTCCAAATTGGATATAGGCATTATTAGCTCCTAGTATGTCCTTCAGACTAACAAATGCTCTAATTGCTTTCATGGGTCTAATGAACTTAGTCTTCAAGCCTTTCTTGGACTAGTTCATTATAGTGTTTATAGATAACATCCTGATATACTTAGAGATTAAAGAAAAGCATGCCTAACACTTAAGGATCATATTACAAACCTATGGCAAGCATGGGCTTTATGCCAAATTCTCTAAGAATGAATTCTAGATGTCGAGTGTGGCCTTTTTAGGGAGCATTATCTCGAGGGAAGAAATTAGAGTAGACCCTTAGAAGTTAGAGGCAGTGCAAAAATGGTTAAGGTAAACAATAGTTATAAAGGTTCTTAGCTTCTTGGGTTTAGTAAGGTAATAAAGATGATTCATCTAGGACTTTTCAAACCTAGCTATACTTTTAACTAGATTGACTTAGAAAGGAATAAAATTGAAGTTGATAGACAAGTACCTAGAAAGTTTTGAGTAACTGATGAACTACCTTACCACAACACCAATTCTAACTTTTCAATCAAGTATAAGTGACTACATTGTATATTGCAATGCCACCAAAGTAGACGTAGGATGTGTCCTAATGCAACATGGAAAAGTGATCACCTATGGGTCATAATAATTAAAGGCTCATTAGAAGAATTATTTGATACATGATCTTGAAATGGCTATAGTGGTATTTGCATTGCTCATTGACCATAAGAACCTACCTTTATGGGGATGCATATAAAATACTCACTAACCATAAGAACCTTAAGTATATCTCCAAATAGAAGGGCTTGAATTTAAGACAGAGGAGGTGGATGGAGTTAGTGAAAGATTATGATTGTAGTATATAATATCACCTCAGCAAGGCAAATGTCATTGTAGAGGCACTTAGTCAAAAACCTTCTAGGAGCCTTAGCACATAGAGAAAAAATTTGATTCATGATATGCAAAATTAAAATTTGAGTGGTTCAGTGGGAATTGCATGAACTCAACATCTTCTTGGCAAACATTCAGGTGAGATCCCCACTAAAAGAGCATATAAAAGCTACTAACCCTTATATCCTTATATCTTTAGTGAAGAAATTGTAAGTAAAGGCCCAACAAGACTCAAACTCAAAGTTCAAGGTAGATTAGGAGAGGTTGGTATCATAAGTGCCTAAAGATACTACAAATGAATGGACTGAGGGATGAGGTGATGCACCTATCCTATTACTCCTTATATACCATGTATCAAGGAGCCATGTACAAAAATGTATAGAGACCTTCAAGATTTATACTAGTAAGATAAAATGAAGGTAGACATTAATGCATTTATAGCTATGTGGCCCACTTGTCAACAAGTAAAAGTTGAACATCCAAAGACTAATTGGGTTGTTGCAACTAATTAAAACCTTTGAGTAGAAATGGGATCAAATTATTATGGATTTTGTGACAGGATTACCTATTACCATAATAGGTTATAACTTAATCTCAGTAATTATGGATAAATTGACCAAGTCAGCACATTTCCTCCCTATTTAAATAACTTACATGGCTGAATGATATGCCAAGATCTTTTTGGATGAGATCATGTCCCTACATGGCATGCTGACCACCATTAAATTAGATCAAGGCACACAGTTTACTTCTAGATTCTAGCAATCATTTTAGGAGGCCTCAAGTACCTAGCTATTGTATAAGCTTAACTCATAGATGAATAGTTAGTATGATAGGACCACTCAAATGCAAGGGGCTATGTTATAGACATATGTCCAAGAGTTCATAGGCTTAGGACCTGCATTTGCCTCTAAAGAGTTCTTATACAATAATAACTATGACTCAAGCATACAAATTGCTTATTTGTATGTTTTGTATAGGAGTTGTAGAACACTAGTAGGATGGTTTGAACTAGGCGAGAGTAAGTTATTGGGTCTAGACTTGGTTCAAGATACATGGGAAAAGATACAACCTATTAAAGAATAGCTCCTTATAGCTCAAAGTGGTAGAAAGCTTATGCATATAAAAGAAGAAGGCCTCTGGAATTTCAACAAAGACATAAGGTTTTCTTAAAGATATCTTCCATATAGAAATAGCGATGGGGAAAGGTAAAGGCAAATCATCCTTCTTTTGTCCTATGGCCCATTATTAGAGACAAAATATGCACTTTTCCCATGTCCCATTATTAAGGACAAAATCCACCTTATCCCTATGCCTAACAAGGCAACAAAGCTTTATGGAGATTTTTGGGCAATGGCAAAAAGAAAAATTAAGAAAAAAATTCAAATATTGAAATCAGGTGCTACAAATAAACATGTAATCACTAAGTAATCTTAAACATAAGTAAATAAAGCTTTAAATTAAAATATAAGCAACAATCACTTTAAATTCTTTATCTTAAATTAAGATATTCCTCTATAAATAAAATATAATGAGTTCAGAACAATATAATTTGAAAATACTTAAGTATTTTTATTCAAAATATATTACATATTACAAAGTAAAGATAAATAATATTTTTTAAATCTCAAGGCAAAGCAAGACACAACTGGCTAATAATGTTAAATGGATGGGTCAAGCCTAAATAGGCTTGGCCCATGCAAACCCAAGCTCGTATTGGTCTGCCAATATAAGCCCATAACCTTAAACAGGCTAAAATTGGGAAGCATGGTCTACCCTTTACATGGGCTAGATTGGCTCATGGGCTGCCTATTTTTGTAGCAGATTCATAAAATGGTTTTGGCACTTGTAAATTGCAATATAAGAATTTCATAACTACCCAACCTACCCATATGAATGAATGAAATAATGAACTGCAACATTAGAATAACTTAAGAAAGACTCTAATAAATTAACATACTGTCTCAAAATAACAAATTATCATACCAAGTAAAAGCTATAAATGAGTGATTACTATTTAATGGTGAAGAGAATATGCAGACATTTCTACACTAGGAACACAACAAATCAAATATGTACTGGTGCTAAGATCTAACCTAATCCATTTTGAAAAAAGCACAAAATGCAGAGTTAGAGGGAGCGTATCGTGATTTTTGGAGAAAAAAAAGTCTGGACAGTTCGGGTGATGGCCGAAAGAGCAAGCAGATAACAATGGAAACCGTTGGTGAAAAAGCTATAACGGTGGCCAAAGAAACCAGTAGGCAGAGAACACCAGAAATCCAAAAGTTTTCAAATGGCAAAGTGAGAGGGAGAAGGAAAACGCTCTCAGCTTCAAAGAGAATCACAACCCTATTGTTGGATTGAAAGTAGGTGCCAGTTACCCATAATCTGATGGTCCAGAGAAAATAGTGGCAAATAAATGATGATTCAACATATGTGTACCAAAAGCTAAAAATAATAATTACCAGTTACCGTTGGGAAATGAAAAGCCACGCATGTGAAACTAACAAGGAAACCAAATGGCCCCGTTAAGACCACAAGTCACGATGTCGTAGAGGATTAGGGCATGATGACAAACTCAATCTCGTATCCAAGTAATGTGTTAACCATATGTAGAATTCTTGTGTGAGCCATATCTAAGTAATGTGCCAGCCCTGTACAGAATTCTTGCGCAGAATGACCTTGCATCCAAGTAATGCGTTAACCATACATAGAATTAATGTGCAGGTTGGGAGCAAAATAATCATCTTGCATCCAAATAATGTGTTAGCTAAACGTAAAATTCTTGCACGAGCCGCGTCCAAGTAATGTGCCAGCCCCGCACAGAATTCTTGTGCAGAATGACCTTGTGTCCAAGTAATGCATTAACCATATGTAGAATTATTGTGCAGGTCGGGGGCGAAATAATTATCTCGCATCCAAGTAATGGGTTAGCCATAGGTAAAATTCTTACGTGAGTCGCGTCCAAGTAATGTGCCAATCTCGCACAGAATTCTTACGTAGAATGACCTTACATCCAAGTAATGCATTAACTATACATAGAATTCTTGCGCAGGTTAAGGGTGAAATAATCATCTCGCATCCAAGTAATGCGTTAGCCATACGTAGAATTCTTGTGCGAGTCATGTCCAAGTAATATGCCAGCCCTGCACAGAATTCTTGCACAGACGAACTCAAAACCTCACGTCTAATTAATGTGCTAGCCACACGTAGAATTCTTGAGCGAGCCGGCATGATCGATTGGTGATGCGACACATATCCTTTAAATGGGAACTTATTGGCTAAAGCTGATTGGCTTAGATTTCTTATTACGAAGGTTAATTATCCCATCAAATACTTTACACAACGATTATTGAGTTATGATTTTGCAGGGGTAAATCACATTGCCAACAACAACCAATTAAGTTGTCCATACAACTGGTTTAAAAAGACAAAGGGCAGAAACATGATGCTCAAAGTTACACTAAAAGACCTCCTTCAACAAGGCATGTTTACATGAGGAGAACCGATGCACAAAGATAAAGCAAAGGCCTAAGGCTAACAATCCTGCAAAGGGAAAGAAAGCCAGTTTTTAGGAGGTAAACTCTCATCAGATGAAATGAGCGAACTCGACTGCTCCTACTCATAGCCTTCCTCAGCCAATAGATCATTTCTTGACTTCCTAAACACAGAGTAACTCAAAAAGAGACAAGGGGATTACTAGCAAGGCTGAACTTCATGGAAAAATCGTGAAGAAATAATCCAAGATCTATACAAAACTTTCCAAGAGCCAAGAAGGGAAGCTATACAGGGAAGTTATGTGCAATAGACTATCTATGCCTCTGAAACATCTGCAACAAACTACCCATGTCCTGAAGAGCTTCTCCAGAAGCCGGACTATTAAGGGAATGAGGTGCTCGATCAAGGCATCCATCAGATAACCTTACAAAAAAGAGGAACTTCATGAGCCTTTATAAATCTGCTTGGGTTCATCAAGTGGTCCAAGAGACATTCGACTATTCTGAATCGGACAGCCTACAAATAATCAAGACTGCCATGTTGATGGCTGAGATAATGCATAGAGAAAGACATGGCCTAAAGCACAGGAAATGAAAGCCCAGAAGATAGAAGTGACAACATGACAGACTGAACGCAAAGATTGAATTATCCTACAAATTGTAGACAGAAGACTTTGACCACTGGTTGCAACTCCCAGCTCGTGAAGTGAACTGAGAGTTAGGGGGCTTATGTTATATGAATTTTTCAGAAGCATGTTTTGGGCCAGGCAAGGTCCAATAGGAGGCCTAGTTAGTCTAGTGGAGGCATAAATCAAAGTTTAAGGTCACTAAGCAAGGACCCCAGATTGTCAGGCACAAGCTAGAGACATCTCGTAGCTCTACGAATGAAAGAGTGCATCTCACTGAAGACACTTTCGACCCCTCAACGAGGAGTCCATGACCTTGGAAAGAACGACCAGGAACTAATGACGAGATCAGCCAGAGTCATCAGCTCGCTCAACTTTCAACTCCCCCACTAACAATGGGTACCTGTACGGAACCCAAACAGCCAAGGCACACATTTCTTGCTGACAGTTCAGCCTCCAAACTTACACATCAGCTTCCCAAAAATCCGACGATGATTTGCCCAACATTAATTATTGGGTGTCAAGCATTAAATGTTTGAAACGGCGGAAGTAATCATTTTGTTGTTTATGAAATTACACTTGTAACCCTCCCTTTTTTATAAATAGAGGGAGGACGTCGCCATATAAGAGATAACTTAGATACATGCAGAAACTCTATCAGTATTGTGAGCACTGTTCATCTAGAGAGAACACCATTGCCATATTCATCCCCTGTAAAACCAAACCTTGCAGTGCATAATAAAAGATCAACGTGAACGGAGGGGCCAAATTGGCTTTAGCCAAACCACAATAAACTCTTGGTATCGTTGTTCCTTCTTCTTCTTCTTCACTACTTCTTTTCACTGTTTTCTGTCATATTTAGTTTGCAGTCAAGGGTAACACTGAACATAACTCGTTGATCAAATTTTGGTGTCAACATAACTATTTTAAAAAATAAATAAAGAGAAAATGTAGCTTTAATTTCTATTATAAACTTAATTTATTTTAAAATATTTTTATTAAAACTAAAATATGTCATGTTATACCTATACTAGTTCTATTTTATAAATTCATATTTAATATGTTGGTTTAAAAATACTTTTTATATTAAAGTTTTGACAAAATTGTAAGTGATTATAATACCTTTAGTTTGAAAATTGATATTAGAAAGGTATTGACAAAACTTATATACTTAACGTTGAATTCTACTTTGAAATAATTTTACAAAAAGTGAAATTTAATCAATACTTCTATATTGAATCATTAAATTATTTTAGAATAATTTTATTAAAAAATGAAATGTATCATCTTATGTCTATATCACTCAATAAATTCATGTTTAATATGTTGGCTTAAAAGCACTCGTACAAAATTATTATTAATCATATAATCTTTAGTTTAAAATATAATATGTGAACTTTAATATTAAGAAGATATTGAGAAATTTAAATAACAAATTTGATTTCAATTTTAAAATATTTCTATTTAAAAGATCAAAATATATAATTAAATCAAATTTTTATATTTAAAGTTTCACTTGTTTTTTAAGGTACATTAATTTGAGAAAATATAATTATTAGATGTAAAATATGTTTTAAAAGAAAATTTTGATATAATATTTATTTTTCAAGAACTAAAATGAAAACATATAAATAAAATAAATTGTCAAATCAAATTTCAAATAAAGAAACTAATTGCATGATTGATTTGATGTAAAAATATGACATTTGAATTTTGATATTAGAAAAATATTGGCAAATTTAAATAACAAATTTTAATTCAATTTTAAAATATTTATATTAAAAAGTAAAATATGTAATTAAATTAAATTCCTATATTAAAGATTTAGCTTTTTTTTTAAGGTATATTAATTGAAAAAAAAATATACTTACTGGATATAAAATATACTTTTAAAAAAATGTGATGTAATATTTACTTTTTAAAAATTAAAATAAAGATATATAAACAAATTAAATTATTATGTCAGACTTCAAATAAAGAAATTAAATGATAAAATTGATTTGATGTGACAGTCAAAGAAATTATATCTATTTAATATAAAACACACTTAAAACATTGATTTAACCTTTATTTTTAAGAGATAAAAGGGTTGTTTACTTTGATTTTAATTGAGTGGAATTGTTTCAACACATATGGCACAACTATTTTTATGATTGTTTATTTGACCACGAACAAGTTACCTGATTTTTTTAGCAACTGTGTTGATACGGTTTCAATTTCCTTTTCTTTCCTTTATTATTTTGTTTATTCTAACAGGTTTTAATTATTCCCGGCTCTTATATTTTATCATTTTTTTTATAGCAAAAGCAATTAAATCACTATATTTACATGCAAATAGGCGAGATGAAATTCAAATGTGAAGAAAGATGAAATCTTCCAAGAAACATCTAGTATCATTTCAACAAAAACTCATAGTTTTAACTTTTTTGTTTAATATTAATAAGTACGTGTGAATTTGAGAAGACTTGATCCTCACCCTAAACTCATTAGAAATTCAAGTCTGTTAAGGATTTAATAAAACTCAACTCGAATATTAGAGAATGACATGTTTTAAATTAGAAAAATATAATTTTAAAATTTTTTATGATTGAAAAAGAAAATATATAAATTTATTTATTTTTGTTAATAATAATTGATTTAGTATAAAATATATTATTTAAATAGATATAATTTGATACCCAAAAAAGTCTGAGAGTCATTAAATATTAAATAGGTAGACTTAAATCCAAATCATTATATAATAAATCTAATTTTAATTTAACCTATTAAATAAATATCTATTTAATTAAATAAAATTTATTGCATTTAGATATAATTTTCCGTTCGTGATTTGATGTCATGAGTAAATTGTGATAGAGAAGAACCTTCTTTTACTATTCCGGTTTTCAAGATAAGCAAAATGTATTTTATTGCAATTGATCATACAGTAGACATGTGGCGTGTTGTTAAACGGAAGAGAGCTACACATGCATAATAATCTATTAACAATTTATAGAATGAGGGTAAAGAGAATTATCATTTTTGTCTAAAAATAAAATAATTTTATAAAATATTATAATTTTATTTAAATTATTTATTACTTAAATATAAATATAAATTACATGAAAATTCTATATTAATAATTATTAAACTACATAAAAAAAAGTGTTATCCTAATGTGTTGATTACTAATAAAATCTAATAAAAAATGATAAAAATTATATAATTAAAAATAAAAAATAAACATAAAAATCTAATTTAAAAATTTAAAACTAGAGGAACCAAATTAAGGATTGAGTAAAACTTTAACTAATAGGAGAGTAACTTAACCTACCTATGAACAAGCGGATAAGCATGATGAATGAGTTAGCAACTAAAATACTAATTATATGATTTACTTACATCAAATGTCTAATGGTGAATATGAAAACTGTCAGGACAGCGCCAGCAGGGTTTCTCAATAAGCACAATTTCAAAAATTGTGGGATATTAGAGAAAATTAAATCAAATTTTTTTCATAAAAAAGAGTCATGGATGTGAGATGTTATTACATTTAAAATAAGAATAATAATTTTACTCAGCATATTATAATAAAATTTGGTGCTAGTTTTAAATTTTTTATTGTTGTTTTTTTCTGATAAAGTTTACACCCATTTTATAGACATTTGCTGTTAACTTTTATCTCCATAACAAATATTGGAAATCTAAATCATCCATGTCATTTACAATAGCTTACATGGAAAAGCTATTTTACCATAAAAGTGCCACCAATTTGATCACTACACTACTCTAATGATGTATTTAATAATGCTTAAATTTTTAATGTTGAAATTAAGCTTCGAATTTTTAACGTTGAACAAATTAAGTATGAATATAGATCATTTAAATGTATTATTATTTTAAATATCAAATGTGTTATA
>JANHAO010019951.1:0-13028 GCA_026873985.1 Saraca asoca
TGCTCAATTTGGCCGAAAATGCAGAAATTTGTTCTAATGAACCAATTGACACCAAATTCCAAATGCATCTTAACTCAGCTGGAAATATGACATTTTATCTCTTAAAATGCTAAGTATGAGGGCAAATAAATGTGTCAAATTTTGTGTTATCATATGATTATAAGGGGTTTTGTCTTAACCTATTTTGTGAAGTGATTGACCACCATCACTATATACTTTAGTTGACTTAGAGCGGTTGGGATGGGACTAAAAGATCTATTCACTAGTCGAACAACTATAGTAAGATAATTGTTATCTAGTCTGTTGTTGGTTGTCGCTAAATCTTAGCAAATTTTTACGCCTTCTGCATCTTTATACTAGTTCTATTACTTCTTTCTTCATTCTTGTCCAAAAATACCCTGATCGTGTGGCTTTTAATGTGATTGTTATACTAGCCAAATGACTTCCATAGATCTCTTCATGGATTTCTCTTAGGACATAATTAACTTCATTTAGATGCATACATTTTAAGCATGAAAAAGCAAATCCTTTCTTGTACAACTGATCTCCTTCCAAGAAAAAATGAGCTATATGTGTTTTACCTTCTTGGCTACCCTTTTATCTTTTAACAAGCTTCCTTCTTTTAGGGAAGCTATTATGGAGGTCATCCAAGATTTGTCTTGCTCAATGTTTAGTACCTCTTTTATGTAGGGGGCTTGCAACATTTCCTATATTACCATCTGGTTGTTTATGACCACTTTTACACTTGCAAATTTAGCTAATGCATCTGTCCGATCATTTTCTACATTATGGATCTTTATTAATTCATGCTTGAATTCTTTCAACAAGCTTTTTACGATATCAACATACCTTATTGTATCAATTCTTTAATTTCATAATATCATTTTACCTAGCAATTACTAATTGAGAATCGCTCATTACCTTTATAAATCGGGCACCTACCTCTTTTGCTAGCTTTAGCCTTATTATCAATGCCTTATACTCTAAATGATTATTTATCACTTTGAAATCAAATTTTAATGAATACCCTAACATTAAATCTTTAAGTTCTTCTAGGATTATGCATGCCCCATTATCTTTTTTATTTGACCTCATCAATGTACAATGTCCATTCCTAGCTTTTTGGCTCAATTTCTTTTGTTCTTACCATTTTAACCACAAAATCTACCAACGCTTGTGCTTTTGCTACTCTTCTAGCCTTATATGTGAGTTCGTACTAAAAAACTCTACTGTCCATGCAACTAATTAACCGACCTATAAGATCAGGCTTATGTAACACCTATCTAATTGGGGTGTCCGTTCGAATGTCTATCTAATGGCTCAGGAAATATGGCTTCAACTTCTTAAATGTTGTCAACAAAGTGAAAGTTAACTTTTCAATCTTTTGGTACCTTATCTTAGCCCCATGTGACATTCAATTGTAACATAAATTGGTTTCTATTTTTTTTTTCAGACTCTCAAATAAGTCTAAACTTACTACCTCTAAGGTTGTTGCTAAGTATAGATACAACATCTCACTAGGCTTCGATTGAGAAAGTATGGGTGGCGTGGCCAAGTACTCTTATAGCTCTTTGAAGGCCTTTTCACATTCATCAACCTACTCAAAATTCTTAACATTTTTAAGTAATTTAAAAAAAAGAGTATGTTTGTAAGCTAACTTGGACATGAAACCTATGAAGGCGGTGATCTTACTTTCAACACTTGGTCTTCTTTTATGGTTGATGGGCTTTTCATGTCAATGATGGTCTGGCACTTGGATAGATTTTCCTCCATCCCTCACTTAATCAACATGAAACCCAAAAATTTTCCTACTTTTACTCCAAACACACATTTCTTTGGATTCAGCCTCATCTGATACCTTCGTAAGATGCCAAACATTTATCCTAAGTCTACCCAGTTGCTTCATGCTTTTTGACTTAATCAGTATATCATCCACATAAATCTCTATAATCCTACCTATTTGCTTTGAGAATACTTTATTCACCATTATTTATTATGTCGAATGGCATTACCTTGTAGAAGAAGACCTCCTGGTTAGTTATGAATGTCATTTTATATATCCTTATCATTAGAGTCCATCTTAAGTTGATTATACCCTATAAATACATCTCTGAAACTTAGGATTTCAAACCCTAAAGCATTATTAACTAGTTAACCAATGTTCATAAGCAGCTATGAACCTTTCAGGCATGCTTTGTTAAGGCCTATAAATTTAACACACATTCTTCACCCTCTATTGGCCTATTTTGACAAGAGCTACATTTGCTAACTATGTAGTGTGTGGGATTTCTCTAATAAAACCTATACTCAACAATTTTTCTACTTATTCTCTGATTACTTTTTGTCACTTGGCACCATGATTTCTTTTTTTTTTAATGTTGCATGGGGCCTGGTACCAGGGTCAATTGATAGCTTATGACACACTACACTTGGATCTATCCCTCGAATATCTACAGATGTCCAAGCAAAAACTTCAATGTACTCCTTTAATAACTTAACCAATCAAATCTTGTATTTTCCCACAAATTCAGCTTTGATTCTTATCGCCCTTTCATTATTTTTATCGAAGATGTATATTTCTTTTAAGTTTGACTATGATTTTATTATGCATAGATTGTCCTGCCTTACATCTAGCAAAGTTGAGTCTGCTATCTAGTACTCGTTATTTAGTGTGTTAGTGACCATTTGCTTTAGTCAACTTATATTCTCTTTACTTTTGGCCAAGCTAGCCATATAGCATTTACGAGCTACCTATTGATCAGCCTGGACCTCCCATATCCCTCCTACCATAGGAAACTTCATCAGCAAGTACGGGATGGAAATTATATCTCCTACTTAGTTTAGAAATGCTAATCCAAAGATTGCGTTGTAAGCACTATTTGGGGTAATTGTGACTAGGAAACTGACATCAACATTTTTCATCAACGGTTAAGTTCCCAAAGTTATCCTCAAAGTCATTATCCTTTCCACTTGAACTTATCCACCTATAAAATTGATCAGAATACCTGTATAAGATTTGTACATACTTTTTGAAATATTAAGATCATTAGTAACATATAAATATAAAATGTTAGCAAAACTGTCCTGATCGGCAAGTATTTTTTTAACTATAAAGTTGTAGACTAATGTCGAGATTACTATTGGGTCATCATGACCTCTATCAAGGTCCTCGAAATCTTTTTCTATAAAACAAATAAGTTCATATTTCTTCCTTCTCTTCTTTCTTTCCATGACCAATATCATTCGAAAGCCTTTTTTTGGTGTTCCCGAAGGTTCTTGCTCCAACAAAACCCTCACAATAGTTTCCATCATCTCCAAGACCAAGGGTTTTGCCTCTATCTACTTTCTTTCCACTCAAGTGGGCCAAGACAAATGGTCCTACCCTTTCATGTCTTCCCTCCCTTTATCTTTGCCCTCTCTGTAGAATTTTTTATACATAAAGAGGTGTTACCTTCTTATTTGTGCTTCTATTTCATCCTTTAGTGTTACACAATCATTAGTGTGATGTCCATAATCTTTGTAAAACTTGAAAAAATTTAACCTATCTAACGGGAGAAATTTTTTTTTCATTTCTAGGGAAGGAATTTCATTAAGTCAACTGTCCTCACATCTTGAATAATGTAGTTAATTGGCATGTTCAGCAACTTATAGTTATTGAATTTCCCATAGTGTGGTGGTCTCTCCCACTCAAGTACCCTATTCTTGAATTGTGCACTTTCTGATTAAGTTCTCTCAACCTACCACTAAGCAAGCTTGACTTCTTCAACATTTATGTACTTCTTCAACCTAGCCAACAATTTTAAGAGGGGTTGTTTGGCTAAAGAAAGGGAGAAATGTCCCGATTGAAGGTTGGAACTGATCTAGTATACCATCACACCTTCATTAAGGTCCTTAATTTCCAAAGTCAAAGCATTGAAATAGACAAGGTACTCCTCCAGTTTTTCACATTGTCTTTGCTAGAAATTCACTAAGGCCACTAACATTTTTTTAGGTGCCTTACTAGTTGCAAAGTGAGCAGAAAATGCTTCAACTAGCTATCAATCGACTGCCTTGGCAGTGCCATAAACCAACACTGGCTAGCTTTCTTCAATGTTATAGAAAAGGCATGACACACAATGGCGTCCAAAGACTTGGACAACAGCATAGACATCCAAAACTCCTTCAAATGCTCTTCAGGGTCCAATGTTCCATCATAAAGGTCTATATGAGTTAGTATTTTAAAATGATTGGGTAAGGAAGCGTCCATCACTGCCATCAAGAAAGGGTGGCTATCTTTGTGATAAGAAAAGAGTTGTCTAGAACTTTGAGTGAGGTTGATAGTTAGGTTTAGTGGGTCATATGACTTATGTGTATAGTTCAGATGATTTTGTAGATGGTGGCAAAAATCAACCATCTTAATGGAGTTATTTTTGTAATAATTGGTACAACTTGAGTATTTGGATTTTGATTTGGTATGGTTAGCACTTAGAAGTGCTAATAGTTTAGTATCAGATTTGTGAGGTTGTTTATTGGAGGAAAAACAATTGGGTTTAGTGTTTGCTCAAACTAGACAATCATTAAGTGAGGCTGATGGTTCTACAATACAGCCAAGATATGAGTTAGGGAGAGCTGAGGGCAAGGTGCAGAGATTGGGTTTACGTCAACTAGAATAGGGTTTAAAGGGTAAGAAGATGGTGGAGGAAGAATAGGCTAGACCTGTGCAGGATGAAGAGTCTCTAACTCTCTTTGCAAAAAGTGAATTTGCTCAGCCAATGTGTCACACCCAAGCTTAGTGATGATTCTACAAGTTTCATCCACCATATGGTCCCAACGAGGCTTGTCTCGAGTCCTCTCACGATGGCGATGCTCCTCTGGAGACGAAGCACGAGTAGAACACTAATGGGAGTGTCACAACATTCAGGTGGCAAGGAAAGCCATAGATGGTGCCAAATGAAACTCTGCTTCTTAAGAAGAATGACCAACAAGATGATAACCGACAAGGTGAAGGTCTACAAAAACAACAAAGTTAGTTGTACATGACAGAAATGATCCACTGAGTACACTCCAATGCTAAAGTTAGTTTTCTAGCAGAGTTTCCATAATAGTGAAGAGGATGATCCCTGAAGGGGGCAATACCTTAGTGTTTATATAGGTGTTGAACATGCCAACTGTCATGTTTTTGGGAAAGTAAAGAGCATCCATGTGTCTTAATCGTGTTGATGGCATGAGCGTGATTCCCATTTAGTGAATAATGATGTAGGTATGCCATTTGCACATGTCTTTAAGCGTACAAATTGGCATTACTTGAGAGTTAATTTGTCCTTGACGTATTTGATAGCTAAGTTTGTGGCCACAGTCTATTGACCAAAAACTCCTGGTCACTCAACCGTGACGTTGAATTTAGTGAGTTCAGGTTGCCTGTAGTGTCGTGATCCAAAGCTTGGTTTTAGAGTCATTCGACCAATATAGGGAGTTAAATGGTTATAACTTAGGTGTTCATTTTGGTTTGTATCATATCCAA
This sequence comes from Saraca asoca, assembly GCA_026873985.1. Classification (NCBI taxonomy): domain Eukaryota; kingdom Viridiplantae; phylum Streptophyta; class Magnoliopsida; order Fabales; family Fabaceae; genus Saraca; species Saraca asoca. The sequence goes on from JANHAO010019951.1 coordinate 5,501, forward strand.
CCATTCAATTACAACTAGCCATCTTTTCCATCTTATATACAAAATTTTAAAAAATTTGAAAAATAATATACATACAATTAAGCTGTTGAAATTTTTTTTACATTTCATAAGTATATTTTACATTAAATTTAAAATTTATTAATGGGATAGTAAATAATTTATTATTAATATAAAATTTTGTGAGAATGATATGTGTGATAGGTATTTAAAATCCGACATTTGATTTTGTAAAAAAATTATTCCATAAAAAGTTATATAATAGTATAAATTTAGTTGACACAGTTATCAATTTATCTCCACCCTGTATATACATGACATATCAAATAAGAGCACTGCTCTTATATGGGAGTAAAATAAGTAAATCATGACTATTGGATTTTAAATTAATGGTTGAGATTAAATCATAAAGTTATATAACTTTTTTAAGTGATCATATGACATTTTTATATCTTAATTCTAATTATTAATGCAAGATTTGATTGTCATGATTCATTCCTCCTATTTTTGTATAAAAACAGAGTACTATTTTTATATAAGAGGAAATCATAACCATTAAGAAAAGATTATATAATTTATATTTTAATCTTAATTATTAATACAAATATATTATGATCACGATTCACTCGATATTAACTCATTGACAGAGTCACCAGTTAGATAAATTACAATGGTTCTGTTTTATTCTCGCGCGCGCGGATGAAAAGAGTGCCGATATCATCTTATCTCACTAGTATGAACAGTGTAACAGTTTTGTGCATTGATTAAGCTTTACCCTTATGGTCAGTCAATAAATTTTAGGTGAATCCTGCCAAAGAATTGAAGCCTACATGTCAAGTATGCATGCCGTGCATGCATAAGGTTTGTTCTACTTATGGCCTTCGCCCATCAGGGATTCTTATTAATAACTCTATGAAGTCTCTGGTGTTGCCTGTCACATTTGAAGAAGAACACAAACACTCACAATGAATCTTCCTCTTTTTAGGCTTAGTCTTTTATTAATCTTCATGAAGTTTTGGAATGGTATAGCCTTGAATGAGCTTTCAGGTTCATCTCCATTTCCCAGCAACTTCCTCTTTGGAACTGCTTCTTCTTCTTATCAGGTTCTCTTCTCTTTCTCTCTCTTCATTTTATGTCAAATTAAGAATTTTCTTTTGTACTAACACTTGATCTTGCAGTTTGAAGGTGCTTATTTGAGTGATGGCAAGGGACTAAGTAACTGGGATGTTTTCACCCATAAACCAGGTTCTGATTCTTACTCTTGTTCAACTTTGATGCATGCTCCTTCCCAAAAAAAAAACAAGGAAAGAAAGAAAGAAAGCTTACCTTTTTTGGTATCATTTTAGGCACTATAATAGATGGAACTAATGGAGATATTGCTGTTGATCACTACCATCGTTATCAGGTAATCTCCACTAACCACTTTTCATTTTTTGCCACTGAAGTTACATCAATTACTGATTATAAATGGTCACTCATTACATATACAACAGAATCTAAACAAATAGCATCAACTGGTTCATTAAAATCATATCTGACATATTTACAATTGATTAAGTACTTATAAGATAAAATATGTATACTTAACATTACTCTTTTGCTGTGCCTACTTTCTGTATCTCCACAAGGAAAATCTGAAAAAGAAAAATGAAACTCATTTGGATAAACTTGGTATGTTTATTCTAATTTTCAATATGCTCACCAACATATTTATATCTAGAAACTTTTTCAGCCTGCATTCTTAATCTTAAAATTTAGTGTCTGTACCGGACTATAATGGAGTTGCATTGTTCCGAATTTTGGAGTCACTTGGCTTGTGACCAAGTGGAAGGCAATAATAAATAAAGATAGAAGATTGCTAACCGACAACAGACCCCACTTGTGATTGTCTCGTAACTTTTCTTCTCATTTGGAATGATTTTCATCTTCACTTTGTTGCAAAGTTCACTCAATCATTTCTTCATCCTACTTAATTATATCAGTGTCCAAAGTTTTCCACCCACACAATTATTAATCCTCTACTTTAATTGTGCTTGTTTCTTTGATTATTGACTTGTATGCTCTAAAATATTTATTTAGAAGCGATTAAAAATATATTGTTGCAATAATTTTGTTTAATTAATATTGAAAATTCATTTGCAAAAAAATGAAGATAAATCTGTAAAACTATATGCAACTAAGAGTTTGATTCAAAAAGGCAATTTAGGGGGAAAAAAAATAGTTAACAAAATTCAGCAGCAAATGTAGGTTTGGACAATTTCATTCTAACATCAGCAATTGACACTGCAAAATTACTATGTTGTCAACCAAACACAAACCAAAGCTTTAACCTTCAAGAAAAAATTGGACTTCACAAAAATTGGAATATCTTTAAAAGAAAAAGATTGAAAGTTTTAATGAATTTTATGTAAACTTAAGTATAAAAATTACAAGCATCTATGAGTTTCTTCATAAAATTCACAAAATGCATATTTGTTTTATGTATCTTGAATTCAAAAAATGAAAGAATATCATAATTTCTCACCGACCTAAGTATTTGGACAATTCTGATTCTAAGATTAATCTTCAAATAAAATTAAAATATAAGTTACTACTTTTCATGATGAAACTAAGATATTTTTCATCTGCAACAAAACAGGAAGACGTGAATCTTATGAATTACATCGGAGTCAATAGCTATCGATTTTCAATATCATGGTCCAGAATTTTACCCAGTAAGATGTTTGTTCCTTTATTATCAAACTAACTTTCTACTTTTGATCATTACATAATTTCACTCTTAACTTTTACTTAGAGGGAAGATTCGGCAATTTGAACAGAGCTGGCATACACTACTACAACCAATTAATTGATGTCCTTGTTCAAAGAGGTCACCAGATATTCTATCTTATGTTTTTCTCTCATGATTAAAACTTCTTATTCTAAAAATAAGATATGCCTCTACACTAGTCAAAGAAAATACTTAATAGCTTTTTCTTTTGTGATTTCAGGAATTGAACCCTTTGTAACATTAAATCACTTTGACATTCCTCAAGAACTTGAAGACAGATACGGTGCTTGGTTAAGTCCCAGAATTCTGTAAGTATTATAGCCCATCATCTATGTGCTTTATCATAGATCCAAAGCTCACAGCTAATTCGATAAGATGATATTGTTGTTTTTCAGGGAGGATTTCAAATATTTTGCAGATATATGTTTCAAGTACTTTGGAAAGAGAGTGAAATACTGGGTTACCTTTAATGAGCCCAATGTTGCAGTGATTCGTGGTTATAGATCAGGGTTGTGGCCACCAGCTCGTTGTTCTGCCTCCTTTGGTAAATGCATCAATGGGAATTCAGAGAGGGAGCCTCTTATTGCAGCCCACAACCTTATCTTATCCCATGCAGCTGCTGTTGATATATACAGAACCAAATATCAGGTATTCAGATAGAAATATACTACTCAAACATAATTTGTGTAGAACCTTTGTTCATGTCATATCTCGTGTCCAGTTTCCCTGCCTATGTTTCTGACCTTTACATAAAAAAAATTACACAGCTCCTCATTGATTAACATAGTACTTGGATGTTCAGAAAGAGCAACGAGGGAGTATTGGAATTGTTATGAATGCTATATGGTATGAACCCTTGAGCAACTCCTCAGAAGACAAGTTAGCTGCTGAACGAGCTCAGTCATTCTATATGAATTGGTGAAGCTAAAGCCCACATTTTGGTTCTGTTTTGAAAGTTGAAACTGTATAATTTCTGAGCTCATGTGTTATGACTAATGGAGGTATACAGGTTTTTGGACCCTATTATATTTGGGAATTATCCTTCAGAAATGCAGGAAATCCTAGGACAAGATCTCCCTGCATTTTCAAGAAATGACATGGATAAGCTCAAGAGCGGATTAGATTTCATTGGGGTAAATCACTACACCAGTTTCTATGTAAAAGACTGCATCTTTTCTGTATGTGAAGCACGAAGAGGAACTTCAAAAGCAGAAGGTTTTGCTTTGACAACTCCAGAGAGGAATGGCATCTTCATCGGAGAACCGGTATATATGAAATTTTAGCGTGTCATTTGTGAAGCTTCAACAATGATTTTAGTAATATTTTTGGCATCTAAATTATGTAGACTGCAGTTGACTGGCTGTATATTTATCCTCAAGGAATGGAGAAGATAGTGACATACATTAAGGATAGATATAACAACTTGCCAATGTTCATTACAGAAAATGGTGAGTTAAAATGAAATGACCCACTTATTACAATGCTATAAACCCTAATTATTTTATCTTCTTAATGATGTTCATATTGATCTATAGGGCTTGGGGAGAGGGACAATCCCAAATCCACCATTGAAGACGCCGTCAATGATGTGAAAAGAGTGGAGTACTTGAGTGGTCACTTGGCTGCCTTAACAACTGCCATAAGGTATCGGCACATTTAGTTGATATTCTCACACCGCAAAAATTCACTAAATTACATGCTGTCGGATAACAAAAAAGTTGTGTTTTGTTTGAGCTTGAAAGAAATGTATACCAATGCGTACATATTTATACGTAATTATAACCTTTCATGGAAAATTATAAAATTTTATGTAAAAAAAATCAAAATTTTAATATACATAAGTAATATACGATCAATCATCTGTTTTGATAGATTTCATCGTTATAGTAGAAAGTATTGATCATATTTTATCGACGACATCATATAAATAATGCTATTAAAATATGTATCATAAAAAAGTATTTTTATGAGAACTCACAAAATTTTTTAATATATGTAAAAACATAAAGTATCATCTTATCTAGTGCCCTATGTTAAATTTCAACTCATGACAAATATTCAAAGCTGTTTTTTTTTTTTGTGGGTTGGGGGGAGGGAGTTTTAGAGAGGTTCATGCTTAGGAAGCCACACTATTTGAGACCCTTCTGCTTTGCAATATTCATTCTTAACATATTGTTGAATTTTCTGTAATAGGAAGGGAGCAGATGTGAGAGGTTACTTTATGTGGTCTTTGCTTGACAACTTTGAGTGGACTGATGGATACACCATAGGATTTGGGCTCCATCATGTTAATTACACCACTCTCAAGAGAACCAGAAGACTGTCAGCAATTTGGTACAAAATGTTCATTGCTGGTCACATGGCTGGCAATCAAGAAAGTCCAAAACACATAAAATTATAGTTTACTATCATCAAACAAAATGTGATAAATATAAAAATATTAATCAGTCCTTTCATTGTCAAATTGCTTCTTAAAAATGAGAACATGTGATTGCACAAAGCTGTCTCCTATTGGTTTTCTACTTTTAAGTTACGAATATAACAATGAAAAGTCATTGTTCAAGCGGTCAAGCTCCATCTTTATTGACAGCCACGAAAAAAAAAAAAATGAGATCCTTTTTCACAAAGTCTAGAGCCACGTGCATTTGGAGGAGGATATTAAGATTAGACTGAGACATAGATGTAAAAATATCCAAACTCCTGATCTTATATGTCAAGCTAACTTCAAGATTTGAATAAATGCTTATTTTAATTTCGCAAATGATTCTAGTTTTAATCTAATTATGTTTAATTAAATTTTTTAAAAGATTATAATATCAATTTAATCTTTCAATTAAATTCTTATATTAATCTATCATTAGAAAAATAATAAAATTATTAATATAAAAATTAAATTTTTTAGAATAGACATGATAAATACGTGAGTATATTAATATTATAATATTATGATTTTAACAAATTGATTACTATATTATTAGTTATTTCAAGGATTTTAAATAATATACTAATAAAATGTAATTAAATAATTAAATGAGTAAATTAATAAAAATAAATTAAAATAAATATTTATTATAAAGTTTAGGGATGATGGAAACTAGCCACCCTTAAAAGTTAGGTACAAATGGATTGTGAAATAAAAGATAAATATGAAAATTACGTGAAATGAAATTACATATATACGGAGCTCAAGGTAAAGTAAACCATAAATAGCGGGTCATCTAATCTTATTTTGTGTCACACGAAATACATATAATATTGTATTGAATTTTTTAAATACTTTATGGAAATTATATGATTTTTATATTTTATTTTTATTTATTCTCACATTTTTTCCATGAATAATTAAATTTTGCTGTTCTTGAGTGTCGCGTTCAAAGTGGACATGAATATCTTTTGTTTTGTTATTTCGAGCCAGTAATTACACTTATTTTCTTCTATAAACAATGCCCAAGCATTATTTGCTTCCTTAGATTGCATAATTATTAGAGCTGTCAAAACGGGTTAGGTCCGTCGGGTTGGCCCGTTTCGTCATATAAATGAGTTGGGTTGAGTTGGGTTGAGGTTTTACTGACCCGTTTAGAAGCGAATTTCTGAACCCGCCCCGTTTGAGTTGCAGGTTGAGGCAGACTAGGGGCGGGTCAGGGTGGGTTGGCCTTTTTTGACAATTTTACTTTAATTAGAGATGTCAAAATAGGTTGGACCCGCGGATTGGCCCGCCCCACCATACAAATGAGTTGAATTGGGTTAAGGTTTTACTGACCCGTTTAGAAGTGGGTTTCTGAGCCCGCTCCATTTAAGTTATGGGTTGAAGCGGGTCGGGCGGGTTGGTTTGGGCCAACCCGTTTTGAAAGCTCTAATAATTATATGTATGAGTGGGCCCTTGTCACGTCACTGCCACCCAATTGAGTGTTTTTATCTGAAGTACATTATTGGCCACGTTCTAAGTCTAAAACCAAGTGTTAGCAATGTTACTCGTAGTTTCTTTTACTTAATTTTTAAAACTTTTTATATTTAGAAATTCTTTTTTGTAAAAATAAAAAATAATCAATAAATTTTTTTATATATAAAAAGGAATAAGGAAAGATTAATATAAAAGAATACAAATAATAATAATATTATTTATTAATTTTATACTATATTTTTCATTACCTTTAGTGAAAAAGATGTGATAATGACACATCCATCGTACAAGGTGAGAAAAAAAATGGTTTGTGATATGGACACAGCTGTTGTAAAATGTGGGACCTGCATCATGCTATATTATGTGTGCATAACAACATAAGAATTTGTCCCATTTAACAAAGTGTAAAAGTTAATTAAATCAACTTGGATAAACTAAACACAATTTACTAAACCAACTCTAAATACAAAATAAAATGTGGCTTGCGTTGAATTGGCCAATGGCAATGGCGTTTGCAATCATTGAGAGAGCTTTCCTTCTCTCCGTCTTCACATCATTTGCTCTCTCGAATGGCCTGAGTCAATCACCGTTGCCCAGCTACTTTCTTTTTGGAACTGCCTCCTCTTCCTACCAGGTTCACCTTTCAATCTTCATAAATGTGCTCTCTTTTCTTCTTCATCTTCATCTTCATCTTTATTATTTTGGGCATACCTCTGTTTCTGTCTTTTTCCATTATCAAAATCCCAGATCCTTTCTTAAGAAACTTGTCTGATCACCGAATCTATGTTTGATAACAGTATGAAGGTGCTTACTTGAGTGATGGCAAAGGGCTAAGCAACTGGGATGCCTTCACTCATAAA
>JANHAO010019952.1:0-13031 GCA_026873985.1 Saraca asoca
TCTTTATTCTCTTTTCTTTTCTTTTATTCTTCTTTACTTCTTTTCTACTACTTGCTCTCTTCCTAATAAATCTGGATAGTTGAATCATAAAAATTCCAATAATTGAAAAAGCTTCCCTGTGGGATCGACTTGTATTTGCCAGTACTAGCTACAACTACACCGTGCACTTATGGATATTTAAACACACAATCAAATGAGCATTGGAGTAAAGTGATGGAAAATCTTGTTATGCTCAACTCGATAAGAAACATGCTTAACTCAATAAGAAAGGTAAGAAAGAAGAGTTATTCTAAGTATTGAAGAATTAGAGGATTGAAGTTTTGGAAGATTGGAAGTATCAAGAAAAGCCTAATGACTACATTAGGTATAGCTTTTCCATTTAGGCTTAAACTTTCTTGTACAATAGAGTTTTTCTTAATATAGAGCTCAAATATGTTTCAAAAATTCTTGTCTATCTTGTTAACAATGGATTTTGGTCAGACCCAAATCTTGCCAACAGAGGGGGTCCTTTCGGGACCCAAGCCATTTCTTAGTTGTTGAAGTGATTGAATGGTAATGGTTGGTCAAAAGACGAGCAGAAGAAGGAGGAAATGCGTGAAGGTTTAATGTGGTTCGGCCAAATCTGGATAGTACTAGACCCTAAATTGATGGAGAAATTTTATTAAGCTAAAGAATAATTCTTTATAAAGCTTTTGCTAGAGTTTCTTCTAGTTCTCTCTTTTTCCCTCCTTTTTACAATAGTTTTAGCCCCCCATTTATAGAAACATGGAGGGATACAAATGAAACTAAATAAACTATACATCTATTATATCAAATATTAAATGTACAAGACAATCTAAAGTACAATGAGTTGACTTCTACAGGTTGCCAATCAGTTTACATAAAATGCTTTTTGTGGGTGGGGCCTTGGGGCTGTATTTTGCGAAGTGGTGGTGCAAGTCTGCACATTAGCTGTATGCTAGAGCTCAACAGAATTCTAGCTTAGTGAAGTAATGTGATCAAGTAGACTAGAGCTCGTGTGTCAGGAGGTCGCTTGCTTATCTCGCAAGGTTAGCCTCAAGCAGGTTACAAGCTCATACTGCTTGCGAGCTGGGATTAATCACATAGCAAGCTGGCTTTTTACTTAGCGATCTCATGATTGGTCACGTGGGGCTTTTTTTCAAGACTTGGCTTTTTACTGGGCCCTTGTTAGCCCATCTAGTGATGCCAAATTTTTAAACATAACACTAGCCTTCCCAACTCTTAGTTTGCTTAGTTGACTAGGAGTTGTAATCTGTAGAAATGATTTTTCTTCAAGAATTACTGTGCAGTCAAAGTCTTTGGCCAGCCTATCTTTTCATTTAATCCAAGCCATTCTTTTCTTTATACGTGTCTCACCTACATGAATGAGTCTATCTCATTTCATCTGAAACATTAATTAAGATGGTTGAGAGTAATTTTCTAAACTCTTCGGTGAAAGTGGTCCAATCCATTATTTAAGACATAAGAGACTTCTTCTTCAACCAATAAGTTGAACTGATGAGAGCTTCAGACAATCCTCCTGATGCTACAAGAACTTGTTCTCCTAGAGATGCGTATATGGTTTGCTACATAGAAAGCCTTCTTAGGCAGCCCTTCCTCCTTAATTATGAGGAGAGATCTTTCCAAGATCTCAAATTATTTCCTCACAGTTCTATCGTAGGACTTCATCTTACTGGCCGGCCTCCTACTTGTTTCTTGAGTTACTCTTTTTGCAACTTAGGGAAGGAGCTGTTGGCCAGGAAGAGTTTTGGGAAGAAGAAGATTGAGGAGCAGTAATGCTCATTCTCTCTTCAATTGTTAGAAGTCCTCCCTACAAGGGCTTTTATTCTCTTTAGCCTTGTTATTAACTTGTATTTTAGCGCTTTTTCGATTTGTATTTTGAGGTTTCTAATGTAATTTTATCTCGTTGAGGCTTTTTAATGAATGAAATTATCTTTGTGCCACTTGCATCCTATCAAACACATATTATGTGTACCAGCGAAAATAATATGAGTTCTATCCAAACATCATGACTAAACAAAGTACTTAAATAACCAGCCGACCAAACTTGTCAATAAACAATGAGTCTAAACACATAAGTTATGTTCAACAATTGCCACATTCCAATTACAAGCACTAAGTTGGGTGTGAAATGTGAGCTTGAGGTCACATGAGAGCTACAAACTTGAGGTCACATATGAGCTGATAGCTTGAGGTTTTCATACGGTGACTTCGCTATACGACGAGCTTTGTTCATCTTACTAGTTCTTGGGCTCCCACTGGCCCATTTCATAATGCTGAAATTCCCTTGTAATATTAGCACCTCGATTCTTAGTTCACTTTGTGAACTAGGAAGTATAATTCTTTTTGGAAGAGTCTGCCCTCAGAGTCAAAGTTTTTTGTGTCAGCCTGTTGTATTGTCACCTCAAATTTCAAATCTTTCCTTTCGGTCTAAACCAGACTATGCTTCTTTCTGAGCATGATTCCTAACCGTTGGCATGGTAATTCCTTTTCCTTTTCGGACTATCCAATCTAAGGCAACAATTGTCCCATGGGTCTTTCACTAAACCCGGATTAGTTAATAAGGCCTAAGGAGCCTTTCTTGATTCTCCGTAGAACAAGCTTTTACGTTTCTGATGATATAGCTTCTAGTGAAGCTCTTTAAGCTGTGAATGGCCTATTGCAGAGGACCCGAAGGCGAGAATAGCATACTGCACATGACTCTCATGGATAGCTTCTCATGCTTGCTATGGGGGAGTCTTACGTGGGTCTTTAGCCAGCCTCCTGACCCCCTTTTTAAATTGCTCTAGGTCTAGTTCTGGAGGGATCGCTGGCTAAAGAGGAATATAAGCAGGAGCAGCTGAGTTTGCTGGTCTCCCTGCTAGTGGAAGTTTGCCTTCTGGTGGCTAGCTCTTTGCTTTCAACCATTGCTTTAGGCTTATTGTTTTGTTTCTACATTTCTCTCCTTTTAATGTAAATTTATCTGGTTGGAAGAGGCCTTAATGAGAGAAATTTTCTTCGCTATTTTGTACTCTTCAAACGTATTTTTTCCATAAAAGATAGTTGAATGAGATACTCAGGTGACCAATCAGTCACTTTTAATTGATTAAACTTGACATTTAAGTTCCTTCAAAACCAATATACGGTAGGAAGGTCGCATGTGAGCTATGCCTAAAAGAGAAAGATAGATTGCATGTGAGCTATGATCATTTAGTTGCATGAGAGCTACGTTTCTTGTAATGCAAGCTCATGGCTCTTCGTTAAACTGGAGTGTTTAATAGTGCCTCCGCACCTCAGCGAGCTCTTGGCTATACTGGATTGTGAGGTATTGTCGGGGTAGGTTTCGCGCTATCTCACCTCTGGGTGAATTCATAGATTCTTGTTTTGCTAAGATATATCAATAAAGTAGGTTTTGCATCGTCTCACCCCCAGATGAATCCTTAGATTTTCATCTTGGGGTAGGCTTTGTGCCATCTCACCCTCGAATAAGCTCGCATTATTGTATCTCGGGGTAGGCTTTGTGCTATCTCACCCCTAGATGAGCTCGCTTTATTGTATCTCAGGGTAGGCTTTACGTTGTCTTATCCCTGAATAAGCTCTCATTGTTGCATCTCGGGGTAGGCTTTGCACCATCTCACCCCTGAATGAATCCTTAAATTTTCATTTCAAGGAAGGCTTTGCACCATCTCACCCTTAGGTGAATCCTTAGATTTTCATTTCGGGGTAGGCTTTGCATTGTCTCACCACTGAATGAGTTTGCATTGTTGCATCTCGGGGTAGGCTTTGCATCGTTTTACCCCAGGATGAGCTCGCATTGTTGCATCTTGGGGTAGGCTTTGTACCATCTCACCCTTTGATGAGCTCATATTGTTGCATCTTGGGGTAGGCTTTGCACCGTCTCACCCCCAGATGAATTTGTAGATTTTTATTTCATTAGGATGTATTGATGAGGTAGGTTTTGCACCGTCTCACCCTCAGATGAATCCTTAGATTTTTACTTCAGGGTAAGCTTTGCATTGTTTTACCCCTGAATGAATCCTTAGATTTTCAGTTCAGGGTAGGCTTTGTACCATCTCACCCTCAGATGAGTTCACCTTGTTGTATCTCGAGGTAGGCTTTGCATCATCTCACCCCTGAATGAGCTCTTAGTGTGGTAGTAACCTTTATCCAGGCTTGAGTGTATGTTCAGTCAATCTACTGAGAACAATACTGGGTCTAGTAGTATTTCTTTCATGTAACACCACTTAAATAACTTAGGAAAAAATCTAGAATTCTTTCATTAATTTCTTCATGATATTACAAGATCAGAATATGGTTCTTATAGAGGGCCCTTGCCCTCGTTCAGTAGTGTTCTGGGTCCTTTAAGCTTGTTACTCCGATGGCCATACTGCATAGTCTTGTAACTGACCTCTTCTAATGAGATCCTCTATGGCATCTCTTAATGCCCAACATTCTGCTATATTGTGCTTGATCTCATTATGGTAGGCACAAAATCTGCTTGTGTCCCAAAACTTGATGGGAGCTTTTATAGGCCTTGGTTTTCCAATGTCTTCCTTACCCCTTTCTATAGCAAATATTTTATCCTATGTGTCAGACAAGATGCTATAGCTTTTACAACGGTTCGAATGATGGAGTCGCATACCTTTGGCCCTTTTTGCTGGCTGGTCACTGGGATTGTCATTCTGATTCCCCTTGCTCCTCTTTCTATTGTGAGAAGTGTTAGTCATCTCATTTTTGTGCTTAGGCTCTTCTATGCCGAAGGTTTCTTCGCATCTGATTTGTTTAATAGCTTGCTCATAGAATTTAGTGAGGTCTTGAGCTAGGGGCTTATAAAGACTTTTATATAGCTTCCCATCTTTGTGAAGTCTAGCAAAGATTGCTGCTAAGATACCTTCCTCAGAGGGAATCTTTATCGAGTTAGCTTCATGCTTGAACCTGGCTATATAGTCCTTCTGCAACTCGTTCTTTCATTGGAAGATCATTGCCAAGTGGCAGGGGGCGCGGACTACCTCTTCAATGCCCGATACTGATCAATAAATTTCTTTTCACATTCTTACCAGCTATTGACACTGTGAGCTGAGAGCCTTATAAACCACGTTTGAGGTACAACTCCCAATGTGGCTAGGAAGATGCGGCATTTTACTAAAGGATCAATCATATGGAGATCCATTTGGACATTAAATACATCCAAATGGTCACAAGGATCGCTATTTCCATCATATAATGGAATTGCAGGTACTTGAAGTTTCTACGGAGAGGCTACATTTCGATTTCTATAGAGAATGGGTAGCTCTCCTTGTAGCAAGATTGGTCATTTTTAGTTTGAGGGTGTTCCTCCAACTATTTCAGCCTTTGAAAAACCTCCTTCAGTACTGGGTCCTGTGTTTCTGACTATGGGCCAGAACTTTCAACTCTTACAAGCCCCTAGATTGCTGAGTCTTATGATTGTCGTGATTCTCATTCCAGACTCCTTCACATAACTGCTAAAGTTGTGTAAAGATTTCTTCTTGTCTCTAGGCACCCAGGGCTTGTGCCTATGCTGATGCTTTCATGGTCTCAGTTAATTCTTTTACTGTATTTTTGAACACCTACTAAGATTGATGGTGAGCTGTGGGGGCTGAACCATCGTTGGTTCAGGTAGTAGACAAACTTGCTGCATGGCCTTTGAGTTGATAATTGATAGCATTAGGTTTCCTGATAGCTTTCCTTCTAGCTATGACAACCACGTTGGGAATCAAGTTTAGAAAACCAAGAGCAACCAGAAAATAGATGAGTCCTATTGGGCGTGCCAAAATGTTGACGATGGATTTTGGTTGGACCCAAATCCTACCAATAGAGGGGGTTCTTTCAGGACCTAAGCCATTTCTCGGTTGTTGAAGTGATTGAATGGTGCTGGTTAGTTAGATGACGAGTAGAAGAAGGAGGAAATGCACAAAAGTTTAATGCAGTTAAGCCAAATCCAAATAATACCAAACCTTACGTCCATGGAGAAATTTTATTAAGCTGAAGAATAATTCTTTACAGAGCTTTTGCTAGAGTTTTTGCTAGTTCTCTTATCTTCCTTCCCTTTTACAATAGTTTCAGCCCCCCATTTATAGAAATGGAGGGGTACAAATGGAACTAAATAAACCATACATTTGCTACATCAAATTTTAAATGTATAAGATAATCTAAAGTACAATGAGTAGACTTCTATAGGCTGCTAATTGGTTTGCATAAAATGCTTTCTACGGGTGGGGCCCTGGAGCTATATTTTGCAAAGTAGTGGTGCAAGTTTGCATGTTAGCTGTATGCTTGAGCTCAGTAGAATTCTGGCTAAGCGAAGTAATGTGATCAAGCAAAATAGAGCTTGTGTGTTGGGAGGTCACTTGCTTATCTCGCAAGGTTAGCCTCAAGTAGGTTATGAGCTTATACTGCTTGCGAGCTGGGATTGATTACACAGCGAGCTGGCTTTTTACTTAGCGATCTCATGATTGGTCGTATGGTGCTTTTTTGCTAGACTTGGCTTTTTGTTGGGCCTTGTCAGCCCATCTGGTGATACCAAATTTTTACCTATAACATATCTCAAAATGTTTTAAAAATATAGCCTATAATTTTTTTTATAAGATAGCCTTGGTGACACTTCAAAAATAAGTGAGATATGAGTTTTGATCCTTTTGTGTCATGCCCCGATCCATAGAACATGACCGGTGTAGAACGTTACCATTAGGAAACCCCCTGCATTGCAATGCAAACAACCTATGAACAACTCACTACATCGTCAATCCATGGCAAAATATTTATATATTTAGTTTTAATTAAAAATCTAGCATTATTTCTTCTGTTTTCTGGATATCTGGCCTCAAGGCCCATACAAACAATACAAGGGCTACACACCCACCATAACTTATAAAACATAATAAAATGTAGTGGCCCAAACTATACATTCTATATCTTACTGGGCATCCAGTATCCATATACAATACATGCATATGCAATCCTACCAACTGCTAGATATTTTACGTCATTTATATACCTTTATGCTCTGCAGGAATGGTCCACTCACTTAAAGAGCATATTCTAAACCAGGGTAAGATGAAGTTACTATAGGAGAATCTTGGGGCTCTTAGAAGATCCTTAGAAAACTAAGTTAGTTAAGCTCCAAAATCTAATGTTGGTGAGCTCATTTTGTCCAAAGAAATATATCACGTCCAAAAGTGTAGGTGGGGAATTTGGCCAGAGTCTAAAGTGCTGGTGAGCAGCTCGCCATGAGCTAAAATTCCACCAGTGTGGGTGTAAAGCTCACCAAAGGAAGAAAAATCACTAGAAAACGCAGCAACAACAATGGCTATAGACTTCGACTTCAATTGGAGTTGTAGCACCACCGGGAGAACAAGAAACCAGAGAAGGAAGACCAACGACGACAGTTGAAAAAGGAAGAAGTCACCAAAGAAAGATGGAAGTGGATAGAAGAATTAGGACACTGGGAGGAGCTTTGAGAGAGCTCATGGGAGAAGAGAAAGAAGTCGACTGGAGAAATTTATACAAAGAAAAAAAAGAAATGTGAAAAATTATAGTTTAACCTAAAAACTTTTCATCAACTTCAAATAAGCCCTCTTGAAAACTAAGAAATTACTTTATGTCCCTAACAAAATTTAAGACTTCTCATTTCGGTCCCTTAGTAACTTTTTTTTAAGGTATTACAAATTCTCCATCCCAACAAAAGAATTCATCCTTAAATTCTAGGAACATAGTCATAAAGAGTGAAGGTCTATACCAACACATCACTCAAACGGCTGGGGGTATCTATACGTCATGAGGGACTCAAGCTCCTAAATCATTTCCCTTCCTTTTTTTTCCCCATGATTCTCCCTACATTACCATACTGGAAAGCATCAATGGTGAGGCCACCATTCCCACGAATTCACTAGAACTTGACTGAGTGTCAAGCATAAGGGTTGAAAGTCCATCCCAAGGAGTACAATTGCTATTATTATTCCCAATGTCAAATAGATACACATCTTTGCCAGTTCATTGTTTAGTGTCTATCTCTTCAAGAAGCTTTTCTATACATTCATAGATAAAACTCTCTAAAGAGATGGAATTTAGGGATCTTACCCCTATCCTCACATCTTGGTTTTAAAAATTTCACATTGAAGTCTAATGCCATGTTGGCTGACTCGATTATGGCAAGTTAGATGGCACTTGCAATAAGGACC
This sequence comes from Saraca asoca, assembly GCA_026873985.1. Lineage (NCBI taxonomy): Eukaryota > Viridiplantae > Streptophyta > Magnoliopsida > Fabales > Fabaceae > Saraca > Saraca asoca. Next base: position 8,199 of record JANHAO010019952.1, read on the forward strand.
ACACTTATAGACTAGAGGCTTTATTTCTAAAATGGCCCCATTATAAAGGAATGGGATTTCTCCCCCATTTTGACAACACAAGAACATTTTCCTAACTTAGAGCATCTCTCAATACAATTGCATCCCTATAGAGGAATGGGATTGCAACAATCAGAGTATATCATGGTAGTAGAGTATGTAAATGGTGGGGGTTTTTTTTTCATCATCTATGGTATTCCCAGCACATATTCGAATTCACTTTTTGACCCTAGAAATGTCCTCAACACATAAACCCTCTCTTGTTTTGAATTTATTTGATTTCTTTACTTCTTTCTAAGCAAGCTCTAGTTGACTTGGGATTTTACACTACTTGTAAATTAACCCTTTTTATGGCTATTCACTCTATCCTTTAACTCTACTTCTTCTTCCTGCAAAGGCTTCCTACAAATAGCTTGAAATAGGCAATGTATCTTTCTCACTTTATTTCTAGTCTCATTCAACTCATTATCATGATTGCTAAAACTACCATGACTAATAAGAGAAACCTTTTACATTGGAATCAAGTGTTATTGGAACTAGTTGAAATTCTTCAATATTTCCATCAGGGTTTTAAAAGTGGTTCCTTTCCCAATTTAATAGTTGATCACTTTCTTCAAAAGTAGCTCTGCTTTTCCAGAACAATTTAGTGGGTTTTGATCAATTGATCTAACATATCTAACCTGGTTACTTCTGGTTTGGATGCTTCAACTTGGAAATAGTTATTATCCACTATCGAGTGACAAGGTAATTTAATAGAAGTAGCAACAATAGCAAAGATGTTGTCAACTCTAACAACGTCATCTGAACATGCTGTAGTGTTTAACCGGTAGAATATTTTGCAATATCAATAAACTATGTACAACAGTGAGACCCATTAGAGCATCCTATACTGCTAAAAGCTACAATTACTTGAACTCAAAGATTCCCACATAGAAGAATATGAATAAGTAGTACTGAAGGTAAGAACAAGTGATGGTGTATAGATGTGCAAGCGTAATAAATATATATGCATTGATGGAGACAAAGGAAATGAGGAAAAGAGACAATTGTATTGGTTTTAAGAAGAAAGTGAGAAAGTAGAAGAAGGTTCAAATTGTAGAGGAACTTTTACCATACCTCTAAGGACATTCAGATTCAGACATCAAGCTGAGCACAACTACCCTATCTGATACAATATCTATCACACTGGAATTTTCTTTCAACTCAAACTCGCAACCATAGCCTACGTAGGATACGCAATAGTAGTTTGACTCATACAAGGCAATTGTGTTTATGAGGTTGGCTGAGGTTAGGAAAGTTTGATAGTCTGATCATCTAGGAACTACAACAAGATGGTGGTTTGTGATTGATCTCGGACAGCAACACAGCTGGTGAAAGGGAAAGACTTGCAGAACTCTTCAGCACTTATTTACAGTCCCACGGGAAGCCGTTAAATAGGTGACCAAATAAGGTAGTTAAAAATCATAATTTGGGGAGTACTATAATTGGCAAGACTGGTTGGAGCAATTGGATGCAACTTTTACATAACTACTGAGGGAAAAAGGCCTACTTCTTCAATGGAAAGTTAAGATTTTGGGTAACACCAAGTGCCTGGATGAGTGTTCTGTTGTAGGATTGAGCGACTAAACAACTAGGCACTTGTGCTCCTGAACCTGAATGAACTGATCAGTAAGCAACTTCATCCAGTTGAACTAGAAGTTCTGGCTAGAAAAAAGGACTGATCGAAGAAGTCGATCTTGCCAAAAATAAGGAAATAGCTGAATAAAGTATAGCAAGGCCATACAATCTGTGCAGGGCAGATTTCCACTATCTTGCCCTGGCAAGTGATAAAAAAATATTTCACGCATTTATTTGTCCTCATACTTAGCATTTTAAGGTCCAAAATTGCTTATTTTCAGCTGTGTGAAGATATATTTATAGTGTGATGTCAATTGGATTCATTTTACAAAATTCTGCATAATTGGCCATTTTGAGCAATTTCTATAATTTTGCTATATCTCGAGCTACACTTATCCAATTTATGAAGACTGCAAAAGCTAAATCACACAATTGGCTATCCAAAATTGGAGCTCAAGTCAGAATCAGAATACTGTCTCAACCCTGTCTAGGTAGCTTGACCTTCGGATATTCATTAGACCATAACTTGAGAGGTAGTTGTCCAAATAAGTTGAAACAAAGCCCAAATGGAAGCTAACACAAAAAGCCAAAATTTCGTTGAAGACTTCCTGAGTTAAAAAGATCACATTGGGCATCAAAATAGAGTTGCAATTCAGGGATAGAGATGCTACAAAAATGGGCTCTGTAGAATTGAACTTTCAAGGCCCAATTGACATGGATCTTGAGCCCATTTCACCATCCTTTGATCTAGCAACCACACAGCTAGCTAGAGACCTAAAACACAGTAGAAAAAAGAGGGAAAGTAGTCTGCATTGAGCCCTTAATATGCAATGACAGAGACAGCCAGCCAGACTAGCCACCTGCCTACTCACTTACTCAGCAAACTAGCTTTCCTTTTTACCTGGGCAAAGTCATTTTGTCTAAGAGTCTTTCATAGAATTTTTCATTCAATTTTTGTGTGTTTTTTTAGTTGTTGTTTTTGGTAGAGGTAGAGAGCAAGATTTTTCTCCCCTCTTTTTTGTATTTTTCAACCTCTGTGAAAGGCTAACTTTGTAACCATTCAAGGGTTGACACTTGAAGATTAATGCTGAAATTCTAGTACTTATTTCTGTGTTTCAATTGCTGGCCTTTTCTCTTCCTTTCCTCTCTGTTTTTATTGTGACATTTGAGTTGAATGGATCCATTTGATTTAGATATTAATATGGTTATTGAGATCTTGATAATCACTTGTAGAAGAGGATAGGAAACTAGGTAATGCATTGAGATTTTAATGGATTGCTTGTGGCTGAGTTTTGCATAAAACTCATTAATCATTTCAAGGATCCTTGCTATGATTATCAACAATTGAATGCATATTTAGTGATCTAGGATGCATTGATCTCAAGTTGATTCCCTTGGCTGGTTGTTTGTGTATTGTTATTTTTGTTTCTACTTTGTAGTTGCATGTTAGTGTAGTTTTTGTTAGCTTAGATTCTGCCAACCCCCCCATTTACATCTCCTAATTTGATTGATATCATCTAACAAAAGATCTTTTGGTTCGACCCGGTGTTGCTCTATGCTACAAGTAGAGTAGTACAATTCAGCTTATAAATTTCTAATTTGATCAGCCACGACAAATCGAATCAGCAAGCAAATCCAACCTAAACATTTCTTACTCTTTTCACATCAGCATCTACCAGATCATCTGTGGGTGAACAACTAAGGTCTTCACCACCAAAGAATGCAAAAGGAGTAGCAGAATGTGACATTGAATGTTGCATAAGGATATTAAGGGCAGTAATAGCCACCACACTAATGGCAATAAAAGTACCTACACCAATAGCAATAAGGGTGGAGATATTGAGTACGATCATCTTATGATGCTAATTCTGAGACAAAGATCTGAAGTTGGAGTTAGAAGAATTAGGATTAAGGACAATAGGTTTGGCATAACAAGAAAGGTATGACTGATTGACAATAGAGCCATAAAATAATGAATTACTAAAACTGAATGAGGGAGAGATGGTATTACAGAAGCCACCCGGTAGTAACTTACCTTATAGGTAGTTGTATAAGACATTAAAGAAAACAAGATAAGGTAGATTTATCAAATCCTTAGGTAAACTTCTAAAGAACTCTTTCCATGACAAGTCTACGTACTCAAGTTTGGTTATGTTTGCAATCACTGTAGGGATTGAACCAATAAGCTTGTTGTGTGAATGAGTCAAAGATGTTAGGAATGAGCATTTTTCAATCTGGATTGGAATCCTCTCACATGTAATTAACCTGTGATTCACATCATAGTGGCGGAACTTGAAATCTAGGATTTTGAGGAACTGCTAAAAGTATAACTAGTGGTTAGGGTAAATAGTGATGATAACCTAGAAAACCACCATGACGAGGATCAACAATAGAAGTATTTAGACAAATAGTAGTGGAGGAACTTTTTGGAAATAAAGAAGAGGTGATGGAGTTCATGAGCATTATTGATAAGCAGCCCGCATGGATGTCTAAGGACTCTGTCTAAATTTAGGACCATTAGTCACTTAATTATACACTTTAGATAGGATGACCTAAATCTAATGTTGAATGGACTCTAGCAGTACAGACATAAATTTTGCATAAAACTCAATCATTAGTATTTTCATCCTTAATTCAAGCCTCCAAGTAGTCCCTAGTTAAGCACTCACACTTTTGTCATTCTTGTTAATAGCCTACACTTCCTTATCAAATAGCCAACTCTGGAGTTCACAATGACCTTCAAGGATCTAGAATTGGTATTCTGTAATTTGGATTTTAGGAAGTAAGAGTGCAATAAAAAAGCAATAGATTGGGCTTATCAACCTTAAGTAAGAATAGATATGTATATAAGTAGGAAGACAAGATTTAAGAAATGCAGAGATTTTTGACATATTCATGGTGTGGGCATCAACATATCCTTATGTAAGATTAGGTGCAGCCAAGAAGGGGAAATTTCAAAAAAAAAATTTCTCAGAGGAACCCTCAGATGGCCGAACCTAATCTCCTAAAAATCCCTTTGTGTAGAGGTTTCCATACATCAAATAAATGCAAGAGAGAGCTAAACTAACTTTTAATCTAACTCCTTGCACAGCGGAAGACTCTGATTTTTCCGGTCACCTCAGGAGTCCAAGTGTCCTCCCTCCACCGGTATCCACGCCGGAGAAGACCTTTGACCTTCTTAGCTTCTCCTTGTGCTAG
>JANHAO010019953.1:0-13078 GCA_026873985.1 Saraca asoca
TCAAATATTAATGGTTCTTTTGATGAGATATGCAAAAAATTGATAACTAGTAAGTGTGAAGATGGCAAAGATTAAAGATTAATAACAAGAGTAATTAAAATGTAAATGAAGAAAGAGAAGTTGAAGAAACAAATTTTTAAAGTGGTTGAACTTGAATTGAAACTATAATTTAAGTCTAATCCACTTGATCTTTCTCAACAAAAAGAGCTCTTGAATTAAAAACAAAAACTATCAAGATTACTAGGCTCTTGAAATGCCAGTTTTACAACAAACACACAAGAATTTACACAGGCTTCTTGCTAACCTAGAAGAATTGGAATAGGCTCTACTAAACCTATACAGATTTCTAAATCTTAGAAATCTTAAATAAAAAAGAAATAGAGTGAGAAGGGATTGAAGAATACAATACCAGTGTTTGAGATGAAAATCTCAAACAAACTAAGATAAACTTAAGTGATCTTTGATCCAAAACTCTTGTAGAAATCTCAGAAGTTTTGATGAGGTAGAGAGAAAAATGTTTTTAACTCTTTATCTAATGATTTCACATTCAATTGTGAAGAAAAACTATAAAGGATCATTTATATAAGGAGGGTAGTTAGGCTTGAACAACTATTGTAATCGTCTGTAATAGAATAACTAACTTTCAGTTATTGAATCAATTGTCACATCGATTACAGGTGGTTATAACTAATTAATTAGTGTGCTAATCGAAGTGTAGTCTGTTGTTCACAATCTTGGCATTGATTACTGCATCGAAGTAGCCATTTTTCCAAACCTTCGGTAAAACAATTTTTCAAATCTGTACTTCATGCATTGATTGCAACTTCAATTGTGATATGAATTTTTTATATGTTCTTCAATGCATCAATGTGCAAATTGATTCATAATGTAAAAAATAGTTTTATAAAATCTTTTTTTCTTCAAGTGATTTTTCTACCTTATTGTTTAGTTAAAAGTATTTGGATCAAACATTATTTGAACTTATTTACAAAAGATCATATTAAAAAATAAATCCTAAAAATTAATCTTGGATCTCTCGAATCTTGAATCAAATTTCTTTGAACCTACAAAATGAAATTAGATAAAATTATTTTCAACATTAAAACTAAGGAAAGTATGTAGTTAGAGAAATCTAGGCTAACAGGCTGTTTCATCTATAACCCATACCAGCTCTTCACTATGGGCAGGAGAATCAGGCTCATCAACACTCTTTATCAAGTAACCATAGCATTTATAAGCTACAGCCATCTACAAACAAGGAGGAGGAATGATCAGGTCATTGTAAGTAGACCCTACCAAAGGACTAAGACAAATAAAGAGATTTCCTATGCTGTAGGCCATACAATGCCTTGGGTTACCATTCTTGAAACCTAAACCTAGGGAGCTCAAATAATAAACCCATTAGGATACTAAACCTTGGAAAACAAAAGACTGAATTCAACAAACTACAGCCCTAAAAGTAGCAAACAAAACCTCTAGCGAACACACAACATACCAGAAAGCCATAAAGCCAAGCATTTGTAAAAAACAGAAAGCATAGAGTCAGAGAAAGCTTACCATATTGAGAAAATAGGAATAAGCTTTAAAAAGAGAATGATCAGCTAAAACTGGTCCTCGGTAATCCAAAATCTGGAATACTTTGTGGCAAACCTAGTGGAATAGGAAAATAAAGAACAACAGCAACTATGGATAAGCTTGAAAGCTAAGACACTAGTTTTCAAAGAAACAAATGAGAGGGAAAAAATGGGTTGTTCTCTCCTTATAACTCGATCAACATCATTGTTGGATCTAAAAGCTAATCAACTACCCCCAATCCAACGGTCCCGTAAAAAGTATGGCTACCACAGTAACAAAAATAGGAAACTACATGCATTAAATGCAATAATGATGGTATGAATTGGCACAGATAAAATGATGAAGTGAAAAGTCTAAACAACGACATGACAAATCACTGTTGTCAACTTTTACCAGCAAACTATAGCTCTTAGTCTGTAAGTCGCATTGAGAGTTAGGGGGTTAGTGTTGTGGGTATTTTTTAGAACCATATAAATGGGCTGGTAAAAGCTTGATAGACAAGCCCAATTAATAAAGGCTCGCTCCAACTAGGATTGAGCTCACTAAAATAAGGTATCAACTCACAATGAGTAAGCCTTAAGTCACTGGTCAACAAGGGTCAAAGCAGTAGCCTTAGCTCATCAAAAGATGAGGTCTAGCTCGTTGATTGAAGTGCCCTCATTATAGTTAAACCCGAGAATGAATCATCTTGTAGGTACCAACTTACGGGTATTAACTTGCAAGTATCAACTTGCATGATTAAATATTTATTTTCATAGGAAACTGCAAAGAAAATTGTGATTCTAGAATCTTCCTTTTTTTGACATACTGTACACCCCAAACACTATAAATAAGGGTTAAGATCATTGTACAAAATGTATGAGAAAGCAAAACTGATATAGCCAAGATCAGATTACCAGTAACATGCAAAGACCCTGTAAACACATTCTAAAAAATACAACTATCATGGATGGAAAGGTCGACAATTGACTTTAGCCGAACCACATTAAAAACTTCTGGTCTCTTTATTCTTTCTCTTTCCCTTCTTACCCTTTTCACATTATCGGTTTACAATTTAGGGTTACAGAGAACCTAGCTAACTAAATTCACATGTCAACAAAAATCAACATAAACTCACTCAATTGGTTGCAGCGATCTTGATAAGATCCTGTAACTTCCCATAATCACAAGATTGAAGGAATGTCTTATTGTTATCATTTTCTATGGATAAAAAAACAAGTTAAAAAATAAAAATTGAATGCTCTGCAACATGGGAAAATAAACAAATAAAAAATCAGGAAGACATAAAATTTATTTATTTATTATTTTGTTAAATAGATAATTTGAGGTGATACTTATAGATTCCATAATAAGCATTAAATCTATACAACTTGTGCATGTCATAAGTATATAACTAGTATTAGAAGAATCAGACCCACAAGCTAGTTATTCTTGTGGGAAGACAATGTCTGGGTTTAGCTCCATTAAACCTCTCAGAAAAGATCTAATTCTAAATCTTATATTAAAGGGAATCATTCTCTTATTAATTGTGATTTATCATTATGGATGAAATGTTCTAATTTTATAACCCAAATTTGACTAATGAATTAAATGGAGAAGCACACTAGACAATTTAAAATTTACTTTACATCTCACATTTTGTGGCATCCACTCTAAGCTCACAGCCTTTACTTTCATCCTGTACTTTCATTAGAGAGCAAAACTTATCATAGAACTCTCTCTATCAACATTTTAAAATGTCTATATCTTTTGATTCAAATTATCTTATTTTAGTTTGATTATTTTAGAGTTATTTTTTGATAGAAACAAATCCATATTTTAGCATTTAAAGGTAATTAAAAAAGAGGATATAACAATACCTTTTTCTAAAGAGGATTATCTTCTAAATTTTGATCAAAAGGATGATGATTTGATGGTTATCATAGCAACCATTTGTAATTGCATGGTGTTAAGAATCCTAATCGATCAGAGGAGTTTTATTGATATCTTATACACTCATACAAAAAGAGCCATCCACATTTTGATTAGAAGTTTGACTCTATATTATTAAAATCTAATAAGTTTTCTAGAAGACAAGTAGTTATTTTAGGATTGGTCCAATTAAGGATGTTTTTAGAAATGTAGCCCAAAGTGTAGAATGTTGATGTTGAATTTTTGGTAGTAAATGCATCGAATACAACCTATAATGCATTTTTAAGACAAACATCATTAAATCAAACATGGACTATTATGTCAACACCACATTTGAAAATGAAATTTCCCACTAGCAATGAAATTGTATAGGCTAGAGCTAATTAGTTTATTGCTCACTAGTGCTACATGAATAATTTTGGAAGTGGTTAGACATCCAAAATTTATGAATGAGAAGGAAAAAAGGTGTAATCCATGAATAGTGAGCAAAAGGAAAAACAGTGAGAAATTAAAGTGTGATCGACTAATCATCTATCTAATCTTTGAATTTATGACATTTTCAATGATGAAGAGAACAATGTAATGTCGGTTGTTTTAATAATAAAATTCCTTTGCATAATTTAGAAATTAGATAACTTATTATGGTTATTTACTATTATGGACCTTCTTTTTTTTTTTTTTTTGAGAAGCACTCCTAACTCTATAATTGATTGGCAAAATTGACAAAGATAGCCATGCCATCGAGTATAATTTGCTCTCATTTCGACACAAGCTGCTATCAAGCATAATTTGCTTTGATCATGGCATAAGCTGCCATTAAGCATAATTTACTCTTATCTCAGCATAAGTTACTATCGAGTATAATTTGCTCTCATGTTGACACAAGCTTGCATTGAGAATAATTTGCTCCTATCATAGCATAAGCTACTAACAAGTATAATTCACTCGTGCCTTGATACAGGCTCTCATTGTACAGGTTAATTTCATTCAAGTTTTTAAAAACAAAAGACCATGTGGTAGACCTAAGTTCTAAGCATTAAGATACATAAAAGAAATACAGCCAAAAGCATTCTTAGGAATACTCCCTTCATCCATGGAAATGGTAAGACCATTGTAGTCTTAAACAAAAATGGATGAAAAGTAAAGCAATAACCAAATATATCAATGGTAAAAGTAAATTATAGAGAAAGGCAAAATTATTCGTTAGTTTTCTATAATTTGATCCTCATTTGGGGGAACATTTGAAGGTTTAACTACAATTGGATTCTCAACGTCATCTCTACCTACAATTTGATCTTGGTCTAACCATTAGCCATATATATGAGGCCTTGTTCTTCAACTTTTTAGAAGCTTTCTGTTCTTACTAAAATCAAGGTTTTAGAAGAATAAAATGGCCTTATTTAAAGTCATAATGAAACCTTCAATGAACCCATCAATGACAAGATCTTGTGCTTCTTTTAGTTCTTCTGGCTTTGTCTTGGATTCCTTAGATAACACTTTCAGTTTATTGACCTAATCCATAAGCTGATCGTCTTTATCCTTAATTTTTTGGCTAAGATCCTTATTTTTTGTCTCCAAATTCTCACATTTTGATTAATAAAAGGATAATTCTTTTGTGGCTTCTCAGCCACCTATTTCATAACTTTGACTTCTTTGTCCTTATTGCTTAGTAAGCATCTATTCTTGATAAATACAATTTATTCATATTTTATATTCATTTTATACTTAGTCTTTTGTCATGCTTATGCACACAACATGATACTTATGATTGGTTTTGTGGTTTAGTCAGTTTTTGTACTTTATTATATTAATTGGATAATTTAGCACTATTTCAGGTTTTTAGGTATATCTTGAGTTTTGGACTTTATTTTTGGGTGATTTTTATGTCTTTGGAAATCTACATGGATGTTCTACAAATGTCATGAAGAATCCAAAGCGTAGTTTAGCCTTTTTGAAAGTCAAATAAAGCCTAGAAGCCGAAATAAAGTACTAACCTACTACCTTAGAACTAGTTTCGGTATTTTGATTATAATTAGAACTCCAGTCCTTATTTTGATGAAAGCTTAAGCCTATAAGATAGCTATAATCTATCTCCATAACTTTTATAAAAGGCTTGAGGTGAAACTATACCATTTTTATTAAGTTTTAAGGCTATGAATCTAAGTGACAAATTTTGTTATGGATTAGACTGCTCTATAATACTGTTTCATTTTTTAGCCCACAATTTGAACTAGAAATTGAATTTTTGAACAAGGTTAAGTTCATTAGACTCATAAGAGATGAATCTATAATTCCTATAAAGAGATCCACCCTAATTATGCCTCCTTCCAACCCTAATTAGCAACCCAAGTAAAGGCAATGCAGTGAGCTCATATAAAAGTTCTGCTAAGACCTAATTATAATAACTCTTTAGATTTATTTTCATTTTTCTCTAATTTTGTAAAGAGGATAAGCTCTACTAGGGCAAGAACACCATCCCCTTTTATGTCTTCTATTTTTTTTTTACTTTTATATTTATATTAATATGTATCTAAACTTCTTATTCAATTTAAGTGAAATTCTACATCAATTTTCTTGTTAGTTGTGAAACTTACTTTTATTGCTAATTTGTTCCCAATTTGGTTTTTTTATTTTAATTTCACTAATTGCTTTGGATGATTAGTTATGATAGTCAACTAATTAATTGTTCATTGTTATTTATTACTTACTAAATTTCTATAAGTAATGTTGTTTATAACTGTTTGGATTGAGTAGCAATATGGTTTTTGATTGTGCATTGGTGCGGGTCAATTATTTAAGAGAATTGGGGGTAATTAATGAATTTCCTATTAGGGTGAGTTTATTAATTTTTCTAGATATTTTTTAGTTTTAATGTTATTAATGAATTGGTTGGGATGTTGGGCTTCAATTAATTTGACAATAAGGGTTTATTGGATGCTGGGCTTTGTTAGCCAATTTAGAAATGAGTTTTCAAGAATTGATTAGGTGTTGGGTTTAATTAGATTATTGGCTAAATAATTAAAGAGGAAATGAAATATTTTTGTTAATAATCAATCACAGAATTGATTGTAAGAGTCCCTTAGATTAAAGCTTTTCTCCTTAAATTTCCCTTTTTTCCTTCATCTGATTTGCCTATGTTTATATAATTTATTTAATTTTAGTTCCTATTTAGTTAATCACAAATCCCCTATTTTTTACTATTAATACTTTGAAATTAATCTTTAGTCTCGATGGTTTAACTTGAACTCACCACTACTAAAAGCTCAAGTAATTCAGTATTATTTTTACTATCTTGATCGCTAACAATTCTACTAAGAGAGCTCGCTCGATTGATTATTCAAATGAGCATACTATATTCTAAGATCCTCAAGTTGTTTAAAAGTGAGGATGCTTGATCTTCTCAAACCTTCAGTTCATTATCTTTATTAGCTAGTTGTTAAAAACATTTGACTAAGTTCCTCCGGGTATTCTCTAGTTCAAAGGATTGCTGATTTTGTGACATGAAGCTCTCATTTTTACATTGATCATAAAATTTACATAATTCCCAAACTTGATGTTCGAGAGTGGCACAAGAGACAACCAGATAGAGCTGCTGACTAACTAGATTCTCTGTGAAATTAATTATACCCAAAGCAGCTTTATTGAGCATTTTTTTATTGATCTTTTCTGAAAATAAGTTGATTCTTACAAAGTGTAGTATCATCAACACCTTCAAAAAATAAAGAGTCAAGCTTCTTCCTTCCATATGGGTTTTTTGGAGGATATATAAGTTGGATCGGCCTTTTGATGCTTAGCTAAGGAAGATAGTAGCCTCCTAGGACCTTTTGAGAAAGAATAACAACAATGCTTATCAAATTGTCACTAGTTACCTTTTTTGTTTTTTGTTTTCTTTTTCTATTGCCAAGTGATTGGCATAATACTTAGGATTGATGGAGATATAGGGGTGAATTCAACCATTCATTTTTTACTAGATAATTGCTCAAGGTCAATGACTTATTCAAAACTCTGATTAGGGCAGTCAGCTAATTGCCCTATCTATTCAATCTCAATATGAGGAGGACCTAGGATTGTTACTTAGAAAATTATTGAGTTAAAACATTAGCTCCTAACAAGATTTGGTCAGAAATAGATTTTGATAATGCTAGCTGAGAAGCATTAATTATGGGAGTCTTGGAAAGATTCACCATTGCTTGTAAGGCACTTAACATGGCACAAAGCTTATCCATGTTCATTATGAGGTGGCAATATGCAAATAGGTAGAAAATATAATCAATTACGATTAAACAGTCATGAAGAAATAGAATAGCATAAGTTAAAGTGAAAACACTTAACACATCCTTTATGTCTAGAGGGAAAACTTATTCTAAAGATTCAATTGTGAGATAGTTGCCCTCCAAATATTGCTCCTTCCCCTGCTTTCTTGGGGGTAGATTTGGGTTTTGACTAAACTACAAGGAACAATGGCTCCCTACGGTCAAATAGCCAACAAGGGGAAACACTCTCTGAGGAAACTCTAAAGAATGATTATTTCTAATAATGAATGCTGGAATAAGGGTTACTAAAAAGAATTTGTCCAATCCTTTAAGTTAAATAGATTTAGGTCCCATTACCTTTTGAGGAAAAATTGAAAAAGTAGAAGATAAGCACAAATGCCCTAAGGTTTTCAACTACAAATAGTCTCAAATAATTCTAAGAATGTCCAAATGTTGAACGTCAATTAAGTCAAACAGACATTCATATTTAAGAACATCTTGTTAGAAGGAGGAAAAAGGTGGCAAAACCCTAATATTTTCAATAAAATAGGCGAAAAAAATCATCTTTTATAATGGCTAAAGATATTGTCCCCTTTACTAGCAACTTTGAAAATTAAATCTAGGTATCTGTCCTTCTTATAATGTATGTTATGAAGCTTATCTATGGTTTTTGATTTATGCCAAGGTCCTTTAACTTTAACACTGGTAACTTTTAAGTTCATCCATTCCAAATTAACTTCTTAGTTAGGATTTCCTTGGATTGAGGGGTCACATAGGACAAGAGAGCTTGTCATTGTTCCTAATTGTCTAGATGGCAAAAAAGAAGCAACAAACAAAAAATAAAATGGAAAAATTAACAAGGAAGCACCTATAGAATCAACAAAAGCTGAAGAAGAGCACAAAACTTGGGCTTAAAGGAACTCTGATATCTCTAAGATGTGAAAAGTAATAATTAGAGGGGAAATTTCTTTTAAAATAGGAGAAGTTAAGAGGTTTATGATCAATGGACAAGATTAAAGAAATTAAAGGGTACAAATCAATCTGCATGAAGATCATTTTAACTTTTTTGGCCATTTCGCAAAAAAATAATCAACTCAAGGTAAGCATGATTAAGGGTTAAAATCTTAAGGATAATTGTGTCAAAATTTGATAAAGAGGAACAAATAAGTTAATAGGACAGTAATAGGACACCAATGAGCAAAATGTTTTTCAAAATTAACTCAGAACTTATTATGGTTGAACGATAAATAAAGTCAAGCAAATGCCTGTATATGAAAACACCTAAACTATCATTCTTAGAAACTAAGAAAAGGCTAGTGATAAATATAAGGCCAATGGCCCAACAGAATAATTGAGGCCCAGTTAAACTAGGAGCACTAGATCAATAAAAGACTTATTTGTCCTTCCATTCATTTATCAAAAAAAAAAAAAAAAAAGAAGGTATGAGTTCAATTTATTATTATTGAGTACTTTATTTTCTCATTTGAATTCTCTCTAACTTTAGCATCGGAAGGGCTTTGGTAGCCTTCACCACTTAGGCTTTTGTGTAGATGACTTTTGGCCACTACATTCAGCCACCAAAGACTTGAGTGTTCATCACTAGCGGAGCCTTACTATTTTCAATGTAGTGGAAAATGCCTTGCACATAATCACATCAGGTGCACCAAAGAGTAACATGGTTGCATGAAGGGCTTCGATATGTTTTTGGGAATCAATCATTCCATTGTAAGACTCCAAAGTGGTTGAGATTTTGAGATTATGAGGGATTGACATTCACATTATGTCCAAAATAAAAGGATGTAAATTTTCTTGGTCATCTTGTGAATGATAATCACGATCATTATGGTAATTTGATTGGTTTACTTCTCTACTACACTCTCAAGAACTTCGACCATTGGTTCAATAATTGTCCATATTTTCTCTTTCATATTCTATAGAACAATATTCATGATTATGATGATGATACTCTCGGTCACCTTCAAGATAGTAACGCCATTCCTCATCATGATGATGGTTTTGTTGGTCGACTTGATGACAATTGTAATTTTATCTTTGAAATGCTTGTTGCATTCGCTTGAACTCTAGTTTTATTAGCCAATTTCTCTGTGCAATATTTCTATAATATAGTCTTGATTAATATGACGATGATGGTGATGCTTATGATGATGTTGATTAATGGATTGTTAGTCTCTCAAAATTCGATTATTATCACCATCTTTAGATTGTAGCATGGATCGGCAATCATTATCACGTTGCATTGTGCAAAGTTTTGCTTAAAAAAATTTGAGGAAATTAAACTAAAGCATTCAACTATGAAATTCTCACGAACATTAGATATGCATTCATTAGAATAACGGAAGTATTGACAAGACTACAAAGACCACAATCATAATTATCCGATTCAAAACAAAAATATTTATGAAAATAATAAACATATTCAAAAGATATAGTCTATTTCAAATCAAGATCAAGCAGTATGCTCAAAATCAAATAATTTATCTTAATTATTCACACGATTTTTCTTATGCTTTTGGGTACTTCTAAAACAATGTAAATTTAAGATCAAGACCGACGACCGTATTGATCATCGGTCAATCAACTTATTGAAGAATTTCAAATCAATACAGAATTATGGCAATCAACTCCGAAATAGCACTTTAACTGAAGCAACAAAATATGTCAGCAAAAATGCAAATGGCAGAATATTTATAAAAAATTGAGCTAAATCATGAATTACAAATTTATAAAATAGATAATTGTTAGATTAGTAAGAAATTCAAATAACAAAATATCAGTTAACTAGAAGATGAAGATCTCAAATCTATAAACTAACATTATAAGAAATTGAGAATAATTAGTTGAGAATCTTAGAAATTACAATTTGAAAAGCTTAAAATAGAATGATGAAATTCCATAAACAGAATATAGATATTTCGTAAATAATCAAACAGTAAATGATACCAAATGATGAATATTCCAACTTCAATAATAGTACATAGTGGCTGGAAATTATTTGCAAAAAGGCTTATCTGGTGGAAATTATCAAAGCCCCTTCTTTGCCTAAGTCAAAGAGAGTTTAATAAGAGTGTGAAGTATTCAATATTGAAAAATTGAGCCTCTACATTTCTATTTATAGATAATCTAAGGGGCAAAAGGGTATTTCATGTTAACAACAAATTAATCACTCTAAGCTCCCTACAAGTTTAAGCTATGTGTCACTTGTGAAGTACCACATGTCTTCTTGTTATTGAATTGTTAGTTTTATATTTATCAGATGTTAAGATGAATATGAAGTTTGGTTGAGTTTTGAGAAG
Source organism: Saraca asoca (assembly GCA_026873985.1). Lineage (NCBI taxonomy): Eukaryota > Viridiplantae > Streptophyta > Magnoliopsida > Fabales > Fabaceae > Saraca > Saraca asoca. The sequence continues at coordinate 11,054 of JANHAO010019953.1, forward strand.
CTTAGGCCCATTCCACCAGTGTTGCTAAGTTTAGGCTAATTGCGATTCTTATGTATATTGCATTTTCTGTAAAGCTATCTTTTGATTTGCAAGGTGTTCATAATCTAATGATTTTTAAATGGATGATAATTGATATTTGGTTTCAATCCTCATAATTTATTGAAGATGCTTGCAATTGTTTTAACTGAGGAGAAGTTATGGCCATTTACTGCTTACCCATTCCCCTTTTATGATTTTTGTATGTTCTATCAATGTTTTAATAGTCTATAATTTGAGTTTTGGATTATTATTATTTTTTTATTTCGTTGTTATACATTCGTCATTGGTTCTTTGTGTATAATGCATTTTTGTTGCGTTGTGATTCTTACTATGATTGTTTACTGCTTTAATATTATGATATTTCGTTGCTATAGTTTAGTAATACTAATCTGATTTCTAAACATATATTTTTAGACATTTTTTAAATTAAAGTGGTTAACATCAAAGTTATTTTCCCTTTTGTGATTTGTGTAGAATCTATTTGTTATGCTTAAGTAGTCGTATTTTTTTAATTGGTTAATGTCAAACACAGTCGTTATAGATTGAACAAACTTAGACTTTCATGATATTGTCATCGTTAAGACCAAACACATTATTTATTTTGTGATTCTAATACAATCTGTTTGAGATGTTTTACAAGTTTAAATGAGTATGAATTTTGGTGTGATAAATTTTTTTACTTCCCTGTTGGACCTCCATCATATTGTAGTGACTATAGTAGTTTTCAAGATTGGTCATTGGAATTGTTGATGTTTGTTTTTGAGCCATCGATAGAAATGCACCAAAGTGGTTGATGTATAAAGACCAAAAGTAATTTTGTGAATGTTAGAACTAAGAACAATGTCAATTTCCTATTAATCTACCGGCCGGTCTTAATATATATTCTGTAAATTCAAATAGTGATCATCGGAAAAGTGCGGTGTAAGCTTGCCTATAAGGTCAATATTGTAGTTCACATACATGGCGTCATTGTTCCCACTTCGAAGTCCTGGCCAGGGGTGGACGTAAGATTCTTTATCAGTGGGGCTGGGCCTGTTCTTTAAAATGAAAAAATTTGTAATTTGATTCCTAAATTTTCTACTTCCTTTTACTAGGACTCATCTTTAATTTTTTTTAAAAAAATTTAGTCCTTCTATCACTTTTTTTTTTCAGTATTACAATACATATTTAAAAATATTAAGTGGGGGCTTGAGCCCCCACTGAAACCCACGTGAGTCCGCCATTGGTCTTGACTATTTATTTTGTGGTTTAGTCACCAAATCTTCAAGTGCATAAAAAGACATTTACAAGTTTTTCTCTTTCTTTTTCTCCTTCTTATCAAGATGAAATATTTCTTTGTTGTATGAGGGACTCTTATTGATATAAGTGTAGAATGATAAAATAATTGATTATATAAAATTTATTTTGTATTTGACAATATCTTTTAATGATTGATTTATATGACTTTTATTTTGGAAAAAGATGACTAGTGGAGCAAGGAAAGATTGAGAAGCAACCTGCAGGCATAACAAAGTCAATAACACACAACAGAAGTGATCTGTCAAATGTGCTGTGATGATCAAATCAGTATATAAGTAGAGTTTTAGTAAGTGCAGTCAAGATATCCTAAGGAGGAGATATCTACTTGTATATATAAGTGTCGAGTGTATCAATTATTTTGTTGTTGGATTAATGATGTGCAACCACGTGTCTTCAGTGCATTAGTAGCATTAGCAAGATTCTTGTTGAGCGGTTGCTATAATTCCATTGTTTGTGCATGCTTGTATTACACCTTTTTGTTAGTCGTATATAGGTGCCCTAGAGTCAATTTGATTGGGCTCTATTGCATCTATGACTGAGAGGTCTGTGGATTTAGATAATACAGGTTGAATATTCATCTTATATTGCATATTGTGTTCATGTTTATAATCTATGCATAATTAAGATGAAGCCCATGGTGAGAAGTCCATTTGATCAATCCTATAAAGGGTTATGGGATTGTGAGAG
>JANHAO010019954.1:0-13034 GCA_026873985.1 Saraca asoca
TCAGCCACAAGCAATCCATCAAAATCTTAATGCATTACTTAGTTTTCCTATCCTCTTCTAAGGTGATTATCAAGATCTCAATAACTATATTAATATTTAAATTAAATGGATCCATTCAAATCAGATATCATAATAGAAATTAAGAGGAAAGGAGGAGAAAAGGCCAACAATTGAATGCAGAATGACATACCAGAATCTCAGCATTAATCTTTCAAGTTGCAGCCCCTTAGGCTGGTTACATCTTAGCCTTCCATGGAGGTAGAAAAACACAAAGAAAAAAAGAAAAAAAAAACATCCTAACCTAAGCTACCAGGAACTCCTCTAAAAGTACACTATAATATGTTACAAAAACTGAAGCAAAAGACTTAGACTAAATAGCTTTGCCTGGGTGGAAGAAAAAAGGCAGTTGCAAAGTAGGGAGATAGGAAATGATGGCTGGTTGGTGTAGTCTCTCATTGCCATTGCATGCTGCTCCATTTTGTAGACTACTTTCTCCTCTTTTGCTACTCTCTTTTGTGTCTCTAGCTGGCTGAATGTTTGCTGGATCAAAGGATGTGCAATTGGGCTTAAGTGAATGCCAATTGGGGCTTTAAAAAGTCCAGATCTGCTGAGCTCATTTTATTAGCATTTTATCATGAATTGCAGCTCCATTTTGATGCCTAATTTGATCTCTTAAGCCCTATAAGTCTTCATAGGAATTGTGGCTTTATGTGTTAGCTTCCATTTGGGCTTTGTTTCACCTCATTTGGACCTTTGTAGCTCAAGTTATGGTCTACTAAATGTTTAGAGGTCAGGCTGCCTGATAGGGCTGAGATAGTATTTTGACTCTAATTTGAGCTCTAATTTTGGATGACCAATTGCGTGATTCAACTTTTTTAGTCTTCATGAAAGTTGTAGATCCATCTCTTACCTTTCCTACAAGAGAAAAATCACATCAATTGAATAAGTGTAGCTCGAGATATGGCCAAAATACAGAAACTGTTCAAAATGGCCAATTATGCAAAATTTTGTAAAATGAATCCAATTGGCACCAAATCGCAAATATACACCAACACAGCTGGAAGTAAACAATTTTGGAGCTTAAAATACTAAGTATGAGGATAAATAATTACATGAAATATTGTGTTATCACTATTCACCAGGCTTCAATTCTGTGAACTAAGAAGAATTTTATAGGCTTAAATCAGAGTTATATTAAAGTAAAACAGGCACAGGTGCAAGCCATTATGGACTACATTAAGGCCATGGGTGAGTGCATTCCACCCCATTTGTCTAATTAGCCACCTTTTGACTAACAAGTGTTATGCATAAAACTTGGTCAAATATGGTATTTCAACTGTATGAATACTTGCATTTGGTGATACATTATTGTTTGCTACCAAATATAAAGTTTTGTTAATGTAGATATGCAGGCAACACTACATATGGATGCCTTGTATTCTAGTGTAATCTACCTTCAGTTTGGAAATGAGCTTTAAGTTTTTGTTTGCTGCCAAATATAAAGTTTTGTTGATGTAGATATGCAAGCAACACTACATATGGATGCCTTACATTCTAGTGTAATTTGCCTTTAGTTTGGAAATGAGGTTTAAGTTTTTATATCTATCATATTCACCATATTCATGTTTAACTGGATCCTTATAAAGCTGTCTTTGTAGCTTTATTTCTTGTCTTTTCTAGTCAAGCTGAATTTCGATATAGTTTGTCTTTGGCTATAAGTGTCAAAGACATTGGTAATTGAATTGCTATTTTTTCTACTTAATTGGACCAATTTCTACATAACTGAAGTGCTATTTTTCTGCATAATTAGACCAATATGACGTTTGGTTTCTGTATATATATGCCATACTATGGTATAATTGTGTTAGCTTATGGGTAATTGAATTGTTATTTTTAAACCAAATTTTGCTAAACTATGGCACAAGTAAATTGCTATTTTTGCATGTTTGAATTCCTAAGTAATTCTTTAGTCTAAGATATTATTTTTCTTTTTTTTTTCTTTTTAGGATGAGGTTGATGTTAATTTGACAGATCAATTTTCACCTGTATGTGCAAGGATATCATCAGAAGGGAGCAATCAAGACAAAAATGCCACTAATCCTAGCCAATCTTTTTATGTTTTATTGTATTTTTGGTTTTAAACAATTTTCAATTGAGATGTAAAGTCCATTGATGTTATAATTTTTGGTTGTACCTTTAAATATTTTATTCGAATGAATGCCTTTTTTAACATATTTGAATGAATGTAATTTTTATTGCGTCATGGGTTTGCATTTTTATTTTACAGAGATAATTAATGTCCTTAATTAATGGAATGAATAGATTGAATGGCTTGAAATTTTTTTAAAAAATATTACAAAAATTTTTTAACTGCCACAAAATTAAATCCTAAAATTAAAAAATAGTTGCAATTAATTAACCGCCACTAAATTAAATGGAAAATTTATTTTTTAAAATAATAGCGGTGGTTAAGTAACTGTCGCTAAATCAAATTACAATTTTTTCAATAAATAGCAGTCGTTAATTGACTATCGCTAAATTAAATCATATTTTTTAAAAAAAATAGCTAATTTTTTTAAATTAATTTATATTTGGATATATACTTTGATAAACACTTATAATTGTTTTATATTTGTTTGGACGTATAACTATTAAAGCACTTATAATTATTGGAATTGCTAAAAAGAATAGTGATAAATACTTATTATTACAAAATATTAAATAAATAAAAATATACCCTTATGCACTATCCATTATTTTATCCAGTTATTATTTATATAAGTGTATATTTTAAATAGTTAATAATTTCTGAATAAAAATGAAATGATTTATATAGTAAATATAATTAGTAAAGAATTTTAATATAGAAAATATAAACATTAAATTAAAAAAAAACCATAAAAAATAGCAAGTAAAATCGTAATTCTAAATAACCCTTCATTTATGAAATTAGGTAGAAATCCAAATCTGTTAGGTTTCATTGTTTTGTATTTTTATTATATTTGATATTGTAATAGTTTTCTGTAAATTTTCAATGAAGAATAAAATTAAAAGTTTATTGCTGCTCTCTTTAGGGGTGTTATGGACATTCTTAGACTAGGTAGAATGGACTGGTAGAGGCCTAAAGAATCGGGTCAAAAGGCGAGAAGGTGTGGCCTAACTCAAAGTGAGGTTGCTGAAACCAGATAGCAGGTCGCATAATGCAAGCTCGAAGTTTCCCAACCGGCCAAGGCTATAGCGAGCTTCTTTTGGCATAATTGAGAACAACTAATGTCTGACAGATAGTCTGAATACTCTACTAACTTGTAAATTAGCCTTTAAAGTCTGACAATATTTGCCCTGCATTTATTACTTAATGTCTAGCATTTAATGTTCAATACAGGTGTAATCATAGTTTTGCAGTGATAAATTACAACTTGTAATCCTTTAAGTTTCTATAAATAGGGAGGGAGAGCCATTGCATAAAGATATAGTGAAATGCATGTAGAAACTTTGAAGAAATAGCCATAGACATATGTACTATTGCTCTGTATAACAAAACAACTGCTAAAAGCCAATACAATCACTGTGGACGTAGGGGTCATCTTGACTTTAGTCAAACGATGATAAAACTCTCTGTGTTCTTTCCTCTCTTCCTCTGAATCTCTTGCTACTTTCTTACATTTTTTCCATTCTTAACAGTAATTTGGTTCTTAGAATCCTCAGTTGACTAATTACCAAAATTGACTGTCAACATTTTGGCATGCCTGGTAGGACCAGACTGGTTTCTTATTTACTCACCAATCGATCACAATGGCAAGAGGAAGAGTAACTAAGAGTTTAGATATTACCGCTAACCAACCAAGCGGCCATGAAGGGCAATGACAAAATATGCCTAGAGATGAAAACCCAGTCCTGGCAAGTACTTCCTTCATCCTTTTGGAGGCTGAAGATATATGGCCTCTATGTCAACGCTAGGAAGTGCTCGAAAGTATGATCAAGAGGCTTGCTGATGCAGTCAAAGTGCTGACTCAAGCACACACTCAGAAAGCATAAAAACAAGGCAAAGTCACCCTAGTCGCAAAAGTAGTCCGACAGCCACAGGGAGAGGTACCGACACAAAGGAATCGACCAAAAAAGTAGCCTAACGAGTAGATTCAGATTGCTCATCCAGCCTACGACCTGAAATGGAGGGACGACAAGCTCATAAGTGCGAGGGAAATCAGTGACCTAGAAACTTGTACCAAACTGAAGGCTTGAAGGTAGGCCATGATAATGGTAGAAATCAATGATCTAAAGTTCAAGATTAAATGATCGAATAGCTCATGCAAAGGGTGTAAAAGTTGGAGAAATATCCCTTAACCTAGGACTAATCAGGTCGTTATGAAGGGGGACCCCGTTTTCCAAGGAGATTAAGATAGAACCTCTCCCTACTGATTCAAGGTTTCAGCCATCCCACCATATAATGGAAGAAGTGACCCGTATGATCATTTGGATGCTTTCAACATCCAGATGGACCTCCAAACTAACAATCCCCTGGTTAAGTGTCGAGTCTTTCTTGCTATTCTTGGGGATGTGCCACGAGCGTGGTTCAAAGGTCTTCTAGCTCACAACAACAGTAGCTGGGAGGAGTGCCCAAATAAATTTATTAACCAATACAGAGCTCTCAAGAAGCAGCTGATACCATCTTGTCACTTGGCCATGATTTTCCAACAAAAGGATAAATCGTTGAAAGATTACATCATGAGATTTCAATGTGAGGTCAGTAATGTGGAGAGTCCCTCTGATGATAACATTCTAACAGCGATCTCTATGGGACTTCGTAGAGATGGAAAATTGCATGAAAGCATATACAAATCCCTGGTGAAGAGCTTGGGGGAATTCTATGAGCAGACCACTAAAAAGGTCTAATGGGAGGAAACTTTTGGCCCAAAAAAGTCTGGACATAAGGGTAAACCCAACAGCTCAATTTTCGGCTAGGATGGGATAAGGAACAACTGTGATAAGAACAAAATAGGCCAGACCAATGACCTAGGTGCCTGACCTGCTACAAAAGCTAGGATAGAGTAACCTAAACCCCAAGGTCGCCATGATAATTATAGCATCCTATACGACATTCTGGAGAGGATTTATGCCATAGAAAAGCACAAGGAGAATTTCGGGTGACCTAGACCCCTATTGACCCCTTCAAAATATAGGGATGCCAATAGGTTTTGTGCCTACCATAATAACATTGGGCACATTACCTCTAAATGCAAGTTATGCAAAGATGCAATTGAGGACCTGATCAAGAAAGGTCAATTGAAAGATTATATGGTACGACCTGTAGGTCAGTGACCTTAGCAACTGATAGTGTAGCCTTCCCAGAGCGCTGAATAGGAGCAAACAGTAGTAGTTAGAACCATCTTCATGATCCATAGAGGGGGCCACATTGTGAAATCCTCATGTAGCTCGCATGAATGATATGTATGAAATGTGAGCTATGTCTTAGGTTATGAGTCTAATAGACCCGCTAAGAAAGCCAAGGCTACTTTGGAGTGCAACACCATTGTAAATGATGATGCACGAGGAATCCAGTCCCCTCATAATGATGCTCTTATCATTAGAGCCAAGGTGCGTAACACTGAGGTGTGAAAGATCATGTTGGATACTGGCAGCTCGATCAATGTCATATATAAAAGATGCTTCAAACAAATGGGCTTGAGCCAGGGTAATCTTAAACCTTTGCCCAAACCTCTTTTTGGCTTCACTGGTGATACATTGTTACCTGTAGGACAAGTCAAACTTCCTATCACTCTAGGGGACAAAGACCGTTAGTCCACAGTTCTAGCTGAATTCTTGGTCGTAGCCTGCCCTTCGGCTTATAACATAGTACTGGGATGACCAGTGATCAATGATTTAGATTTGGTCATGTTAACAAAGACACTAATGGTGTGATTCCTAACCTCGAATAGAGTTGGATGTGTACGAGGTGAGCAGTACACAACCCGACGATGCTGTGAGGACGCTATCAAGCTTAGGGGGAAGGGTAAAAGAGTTGATGTGGTATCTAATGAAGAGCCTTAAGGTCCAAGCTCAACTGGGATTAGTCACAATCTCAACCCCCATGACCTGGAAGTAGATAAAGAGACTGGGCCAATTAAAGAACTTGAAGAGATTAGGGTTAGTGAGACAGATGATGAGAACTACCTCAAGCTCAAAAAGAACTTATCCCCCGACATAAGGGTCCATCTAGCTAATTTCCTCAAAGTGAACTTAGATGTCTTCACTTGGAACCACAAGGATATAGTGGGGATTAACCCCAAAATTATGTCATATAAGCTAAATATTGATCCTCACCACTAATCAGTTCATCAGAAAAGGAGGCCACTTATTGCTAAATGCTCTAACGCCCTAAAGGAGGAAGTAGACAGATTGATGGCAAATAAATTCATTCAGGAGGCTCACTACCCAATCTGGGTAACTAACCTTGTCTTAGTAAAAAAGAAAAATTGAAAGTAGAGGACATGCATCAACTTCACAGACTTCAACAAGGCCTACTCAAAGGATAGATTCCCCTTACCAAGGATTGACCAACTTGTTGACGCAATGGCTGAGCATCAACTCCACAATTTTATGGATATGTACTCTAGTTATAATTAGATACCCATAGAGCCTCAAGACTAGGAGCACACCTCATTCATCATGGATCAAGGATTGTACTGCTACAAGGTGATGCCCTTTGGGCTCAAAAACACAGGAGTGACCTATCAACTGTTGGTCAATATGATATTCAAAGATCAGATTGGGAAAACCATGGAGGTTCATGTGGACAATATGCTTGTGAAATCTAGATAGATTGTGAATCATGTAAAGGATCTAGATGAAGTGTTCCAAATCCTAAGGAAATACCGAATGAAATTGAATCCACTTAAGTGCGCGTTTGGAGTAGCCTCTGAAAAATTTCTCGAGTTCATGGTCAATGACAGAGGAATAGAGGCAAACCCAGAGAAAATCAAAGTGCTTATCAATATGAGATCACCAACCGAGATCAAAGACGTATAAAGCTTAACTGGTTGGGTCGCGACACTTAACAGATTCATCTCGAAGGCAATGGACAGATGTCTATCATTCTTTGACATCCTGAGAAAAGCAAAGTGCTTTGAATGGACCAAAGAGTACAAGGCTGCCTTTACGCACTTAAAGGAGTATATGGGCTGGGCTCCATCATTGTCCAAACTGCAAGAAGATGAGAAGCTAATTCTTTACTTGGGAGTATCTCAATATGCCATTAGTGTAGCCCTTATCCATGAAGAGATCAAAGCATAACTCCTGGTGTACTATGTGAGAAAAAGGTTGTTAAATGCAAAAGAAAACTATACTCCTATTGAGAAGCTTGTCTACTATCTTGTTGTCGCATTTAGAAAATTGTGACCTTACTTTCAGGCCCATACTATTGAGGTGCCAACTCAGTATCCACTAAGGTAGACTTTCTAGAAGGTGGACGCCACAAGTCATTTACTTAAGTGGACGATCAAGCTTGCCCAATTTGACATCCATTATAAATCGAGGTCGATGATTAAGGGACAAGCCTTAGCTGATTTTATAGTAGAATTTACTGGACCTACTAGGGAAGAGGCAAAAACCTTGGAAGGACCATGGTGGGAGCTCTACACAGATGGGTCCTTATGTGAGCAGAAAGTAGGAGCAGGGATCCTTTTAATCAGATCAAAAGGGCACAAAATCCTCTGTGCCCCAAGGATCAAATTCTAAGCTACCAATAATAAGGCAGAATATGAAACACTGCTCACAAGACTTCTTCTAGCAAAGGAGGTATGAGCTAAAAATTTGAAGATCTTCAGTGATTCTTAACTAGTTGTTTGTCACATAAAAGGGGAATATCAGGAAAAGGGACCAAAAATGGCTTTCTACCTATAAAAGACTTAGGAATTGCTTAATGAATTTCAAAGATATGAGATCAACCAGATCCCTTGAGCTCACAACACGCATGCAGATGCGTTAGTTTGCTTGGCTGCAACGAGGGACATAGACTTTTTAGGTGCAATACTAATAGAAATTCTTTCATCTCTAAGCATCAAGTAGAAAGATGTCATGATGAGAACCTTTGTGGCACATGGCTCATGGATGAGTCCTAACTTGAAGTACTTATGGGATGGTGAACTCCTAGAAGACAGATTAGAAGCATGCCGTACACGATCCTGAGCTACTAGATATTGCATCATTGATGATATGCTTTATAGGAGGGGCTTCTTAGTTCCACTTCTCATGTGCATTGACGGTCTCGACTGTGACCTCATCCTAGAGGAAATTTTTGCCAGACACTATGGAAACCATGCTAGGGGGCTGTCACTGGCTCAAAAGGTTCTCCAACAAGGTTTCTTCTGGTCGACCATGAAATAGGACGTAATCAACCTCATCAAGCAGTGTGATAAATGCCAAAAGTTTGCCAAAGTTCCCTGAGATCCTTTAGCCTGCCTCCAACAAATGGTCAGCCCTTGGCCCTTTGCAATATGAGGGATCGATCTAATAGGACCTCTCCCCATAGGTCACAAAAACTGTAAATACATAATCGTAGCCTTGGACTATTTTACTAAATGGGCAGAAGCCAAAGAACTGACCCAAATTTCTTCCTCTCAAATTGAGAAATTCATTTGGAATACCATTATTTACTGATTTAGCATCCCTTAACAAATAGTAACTGACAGTGGGACCCAATTCACTAGCAAGTAGTTCATTGAGTTTTGCAATGACCTTAGGATTTTGAAGAGTTTTTTGTCAGTAGATCATCCTCAGACTAACAAATAGGTTAAGGTAGTGAACAAGATCATTAAACAAATCCTAAAGAAAAAATTGGAAGCCAAAAAAGGGGCATGGGTAGATAAGCTGCCAAAGGTGCTATGGGCTTATCGAACTATGACTTGTAGCACCATGTGAGAAACCCCTTTTTCGGTGGTTTACGGAACTAAAGCCAAGATATCGGTAAAGTTTGAGGTAACTTCTCACGTGGAGAACTACTTTCAACCCAGAGGAAAATAACTAGCTCCTCGCCATGAGTCTCGATCTTGTTAAAGAAATAAGAGACGTAGCTTTTCTCAAGGTCACGACCTACCAACAGCGGGTCATGAGGCATTTTAACTGAAGGGTCCGAGCTTGGCGCTTCAAAGTAGGCGATCTCATCCTACGCCTCGTTCTACTGGGAGGTCACTATCCCAGTGAAAGGACATTGGTCCCAATTGGGAAGGCTTATATATAATAAAAGAGAAACTAGAAATAGGGGATATCGCCTGCAAACGTCAAAAGAGTTTAATTCCCCTGAGCATGGAATGCCGAACATCTTCGATCGTACTATCAATAAAGGCAAAATTAGCCTCGTAGATTTGTAATATTCTTTAAAGTTTCCAATTGAATAAGGATCAAAGAATTCTTTTGTCTTTTTAAATTATGTTCAACATGCTCCTTAATGTATTTCATCGACAATCAACTTTATTAAAAGAAAATCTATACTCTATGAGGATAACCTGGCCAGCTATCTCATGAAGTGAAAATGCTTGAACCTTGCACACTACGACCTAATATGACTCATTCGAGTCTATACAGTTCACCAACGGATTAGTTAACGAAATGTGAAAATGTTTGATAGATCAAAAGTTCAAAATGAAGGTGTGTTGATTACAAAAAGTATAAAATCAGATAAAAAAAACACAAAGTAAAGTTACAAAGGTGCTATATGGGATAGAGTTGGAGGACTAGAAGGATCTTGGGGAGCAGAGGAGTTCATAGTAGCCATAGATAGGTTTTTTGTTACTTGTTCTCCAAGCCTCTCTTTAGCTACTTCTTGCGTTGTTGGACCAGCCCATTCAGTGTTTTAAATGAAGGGATCACTAACAGCTTTAGCACCTGGAGGAGAGGTTACCTCTACACCCTCAACAAAGCCTTGAATAATTACTTCGATCTCTCTACCAAAGAATGAAAAGTTAGGGTGTTTCTATCATAGAGTGTACATGAAGTTATCAGTGGTGTCAGAAATCGCAGCTTCTCTGACCTGATTAATCATGATAGAAGTTTCCTCTTTCAATTTAACAATCTTTTCTTCAGGCAATGTGGTGCTTTCCTTAGCCCAAAGTACTCTATCCTCAGTATAAGCTACCCTTTCTTGAGTAGCTTCAGATTGCCTTTGGAAACTTTTAGCCCCTCGTGCCAGTACTGCCAAGTCCTTCCTCCTCTGCTGAAGCTTATCATAAACCCTACATAGCCTTAGAGCCATATTAGCCATCTTATGAGCAAAGGATTCTTCAGCCTTTTTTTTTGCAACATCGACACCATGCAACTGAGCCTCAATGTCCTTTAATTTCTTCCTTAGTTCAACTGCCTCATTGGTCACTACTACTAGGCTAGCCTTGAGCTGATCTCGTTCCTCCTCCCAACTTAGGCTATCATTTCTCAGCTTTATCACCTCCAATGCCCCCTGAAAAAGAATAGTAAGAAATCAGAATATAAACAAAGGGTTAAGGAAAACAACAAGAGAATGACATCGACTATCAAATAGTGGTTGGTTAATATCTTCACCAAAGAGCTCCCTTATATCATGTCATCCTCCAAGGATTCTATATGAACCCCTAAGATTTGGCCCATATTTTTGTTAACAATGCTATAAAGAGCTAAAGTCTTAGTCCCAAGCCTTCGGTCAGGAGCTTCGAGATATCTTCAGGCCTTGCCACCAGATTAGTAGTGACCTCTTTTCCTCGGTTAATTCTTTGCCTCTTGGAAGAAGGCTTGGTTGGAGCTTCCTCTCTATGGCCCAAAGACCTCGATCTTGCTCTTTCGACCTCAGTTGGTCCCAATTGAAAAATGGGGGTTGGGGCAAGCAGAGTCTCCTCTGCGATCATCAGGGTGAAAGGATCATTGGTTTGAGCTAGAGCTAGCATAGTGGTAGAGGAAAAAGGTTGACTAGCCTCAACAAGAGCTGAAGTAGCTGGAGAGGAGGAAAGACAGTTGACACGAGTAGAAGAAGGATCAGTAGTTCGCCTCAACCTTGGAGAAGTTCAGATCAAGTTAACTCTCCCCATGTCACCTTGCTTGCTGAAATCAGTAGGGGGAACTTCCCTTGTTCCATGAACTCCAATGTCTCGCGAATGATCAAGAAGCTTGATACAAAGAGTAAGGGAAAGCCCGTGAGCTCGCAAGAGCTCCTCGTCAAACTTCTAGTTATTTCACAGATTGTCATAGACAGTAAACTTATCTAGCACCTCGATCTTCCCCGTGTTCAACTCCAACCTCTCCTTTCTTGCTCTATCTGTAAAAATCATAGTAAAGGTTAGATTCAAAGAAAAATGAAAGATAGCAGAAGCCTGTGTTCTCTTAACTCACTCACTGGGACTCGAAACAAATGAAAATTTCTGAAGGTGATGCAAGGATGGGCAGGAAACATAAAATCAACAGGCCTTATAAGGACCTATGTTGGATTTTCCTCTGGTATCCCTACAAGATAACACCTTTTTATACTTAGAAGGATGAGGCGAAAGATAGTAAATCCCTTCCCACTATCAACAGTCTTGATGTAATAAAGATAGTAGGGAACTCTAGCACTGGGAAGAAGGAGACTATTTTCAAGGTAGACTAATGCTAAAAAAGTCAATGTAGAGTATGCATTAGGGGTCAACTGAGCTGGGGTGAGTTTCATCTCATTCAAAAAGTCGATTATATATGGGGGGACTGGAAACCTAAGACCCACATTAAGGTGATGAATGCTTATGGCTATAAACTTTATGGGAGGATGAGCAGCATGGTCACTACAAGATGGCACCATAACACGGTAGCCTTTTGGGAAGAAGTATGCCTCAACGATTTCCTCCATTTATTTAAATTTGATGCTAGAAGAATAATGCTTGAAAGGAGAATTAGCTTTGGCCCCCTCTGGTCCGGAGCAAGCTACAAACCCACTAATGACCTCACCATTTTGGGAGGTCACACCCCCGATAACATGAAGCATTTTCTCACTCCCTTCAGACTTAGTATCGTCACTGACTATTAGGTGGTGGTGGCATCTATGGGGCTGAGACATCTACATAAGGAAAAAAGAAAAAGAAAATAATCAGGCCATTGAACATAGATCAGTTACTAGCCTAAAAACAATCTGACCTAAAGAAAGGTAGCTACTACCCCAAGTCACCTAGACCCAAAAACGTGAACAAGGTTTCAGCTACAAAGCCAGTAAAACCTAGAAAACTAATTGAAAATTCTACCAGCACCAGAAACCCTAATACCTACTGACAGATAGATAAAATGCCGCCTGCACTCTAGTTTTTCATCAATAATAGACACATCCATGAGGGCCTCAAAATCAAAATCTAGAAACACGAGACCAGGGATAGAAATTTACCTTGTTGAACAAAGAAGAAGTTTAAAGCATGGACAGAAAATGGTGCCTAGTAACCTAAACTTGGCTTGATAGAATAAAAAACTGCAATAAGGTCGAAGTTGGTAAAAAACAACAGACAATCATAAAGAATATAAAGGGATGGAGAGGAAAGGTTTGGGTTTGATAGATTTCAAATGGCAGATGAAGAAAGGGGAAAAGCCTCCCCAGTTTTTATTGAAAGCAAGCTAACCATTAGATCCAGAAACTTTCCAGATAACCTACGATCCAATGGGCTAACATATATTAACATTTAAACCAAGACATGAACGTCGGAGATAGTAATCATTACATTGTCTAAAGAAATCGAAGAGACATATGTGAAATGAATGTGTCAAGATACCCACCAGATCATAAATTGCAAACAAACAAATTACGACCTTGGCCCTCTTGCAATCAATTAATTGCTACTCCCCTGTGATCTAATAATTCATAGCTCTCATGTGATCTCATGCTAGTGCGTGTGCACCTAAACACCCACTGCATGCTTCATCTTGATCTTCATCCTGAGAACACCTAGTGCAAAGTGTTAAGCTCACAGTGCACCTAATCGCCTTGTTTCCAGCTCAGGCACACCTGGTGCGATACACTAAGCCTCACGAGCTCATTCTGTCTCTAGCTTGGGCATACTTGGCGCAGT
>JANHAO010019955.1:0-13039 GCA_026873985.1 Saraca asoca
TAAAAATTTCAGAAATAATGGAATTTAAGGTTTATAAAATGGATTATATATTTATTTCTACAAATCATATTTCCTGACAACCAAACAACAACAAAGGTAATCACAAATAATTTGATTCCGTTTCCTGACTGAACCAAACATTTTAAATAAATAACAATTTTCATTCCCTTTACTCTCTTTATTTGATTCCATTCTCTTTCCCTTTTCACAGATTGAACCAAACGGGGCCTTACTAAGTAATTTGGGTGAAGTTGAGTGCTATGATTTTTATAATATTAGGATGATTATTTTATCTTATTTTACATAATTCATTGTCCGTGAAGCCGGGGAGTAAGAGTGTCTAACAACACTATAATAGTTAGAGATGAAATTAAATATTGAATGGTAAGTGCTAAAGCCTATTAAGTATTAAATATAACATTTGAATAGTTTCTTATTTAAACATTGAATTTAATTATTCATTTAAAATTTTTATCATAAAATATTAAAATTTTATATAATTTTAAAATTATTCTTGATTATGATTTTAAAAATTTTATGCATCTGATTTGTTAAATAATGTAATATATTGGCCCAGTTTGACAAATAACGGATTATATTAATAGTTAACTAATTGCATTAGTAACTGGTTGATAGTTAATCATTATATTAGTTGATTTAATTAACAAATAGCATTACTTATTTATATAAAGATATTTGGTAAAATAAACTATTTATATGTAAAATGAAAAATAAAAATAAAAATATATTTTATAATTTATTTAAATATTTTTTTACTTTAATAATATTTCAAATTTTAATACATTATTTATTAGATTCAATTTTCTATTAAAAACTAGATTATTATAATTTATTATTTATTAGATTTGCCTTTAAGATTTAAATAATTATAATTGATTATGTTTATTAAATTTTGCTTTGAGAAATAAATAATTATAATTTGTTATAATTTTTAAATTTTTATGTAAGAAATAAATTACAAAGCTTAAGGGTAGAGGCATAAAAAATTGTATAACTTATGAATAAGGATGTCTTTTTTAACACTAAATACAAATCTGTTGTTGCAAAAAGCCAAGTCTCCCATCTTTTTCAAATTGATAGATTGAGGTCCAATCTATTAATTAAAAAAGTTATTTAATAAATATCTAAATTAATGGATAAACCTGATCAATTTGCTAAAATGACTTAAATAAGCTAAACATTGATAAAAAAAAAAGCCATTTGTTAAACAATCTCATTATATATCTAATTATTATATTAAAAAATAGAGATAACGTTGGATTTATTTGTCTAACAAAATTTATTAAAGTTAGGAGTAGTTGCTGAAGGTATTCAGTTAGACAATTATTGCTAAACAGATGCAATGAATTTTCTAAATTTTCTCTTTATTTAATAATAAGTTTGAACAAATCAAACATATAAAATCTAATTTTATATTTGAGTTTATTTAATTAAGCGTTAAAGTAATATTTTCAAACACACCCAAGAAAGAATTAGGTTTTTAGTTTATTATCATCCTAATTAGAGGAGACTATAGTAAACTTAAAAAACCAACACAAAAGATTGTAAATATCGTATAAGAAAACTCAGCCATTTACTTAGGATTTGGTAGGCATCTCCATAATTGTTGTGGAAATGAATTTTTTATTGTCACATTGTATGCATTTATCTAGACATGAAGAGTAATCTAGAGAAGAGCATCTCAAAGCACCTTAAGGATGTTTTCAAACATGGATCCTTTAGTAGATGAGTTTGAGAGTAAATAAATAATGGATGTAGTGGTGGATTTAGAAATTTTAGTTTATGGGGATAATATATACATATAAAAATAAAATTTTTAATTATTATTAAAAAATAAATATTTAAATTAAAAAGATATTATTTTAATTCTTGATCTGTCTTTTATATTTGTCAACAAGTGTTACGATATAGATATGCCATTGAACGGAAGTTCCCATCTCAGTAACTACAATTACATTTTATAAGAATCCTTACTCGTCTTAACCTTCTCTTCTATGCAAAGATATATATGCCTAAACAAAATCAGCTCACAGAGATAGATTTAGCCTAACGTTATATATTGTGCGTAAAATTTTAGGTCAAATGCAATGCTAATTTCTCTTTGTCACAATTTATTTTTTTTAAACTCTTAATAATTATAAAGTTTATGTGATATTTTTTTCTTCAATGCTTTAATGTTCATAGGCCATTATACTACTTATACTTGGATTACTATATTATTTTTAATACTAGGTTATACTATTAATAATTTTGATATATTTTAAGCATTTTTTATATTCTATTATCATTTAAATTTTCTATACATAATGCCTTATCTCTCTAAGTTTTATTTTTAAATTTGTAACACCCTGAATAATTAGAACCTTATACAGTAGTCTGTAGAAATGGTTGGATTGATAGAACAGGCTTTGAAAGTGGCTCGGACCTAACCTATTCAGTCGACCAATCCCAAGCGAGTGTTTGATCAACCATTAATGGCCAGTCAATTAGTCATTCCCAAGAGCCTGAATAAGCTAAGCAACCCTTAGCATGAATCACAATCCTATTTCTTTTTTGTATAGCTTTGAAAGAGAAAGAAATTATAAAAAGGGATTATAGTTTGTGCTCTACTAGGATATGGACCTAAGGTAAATTTTTCAATTTAAAAGACTTATTTACCTTAATATTTTTATTACTTAGCTTATAAATTTTCTTTTCTTCAATTATTACAATGTTTTTGATAACAAAAGTGTTTGATTCTAGTTTTAAGAAAGAAGCTTTTGGATTGTGTATGGGAAGAACACTCTCGTCCTAAAGTGAGTGGAGGTTTTTGCTTCTGATTAGCTCCTTTTTTAGTAAAGATGTATACATATTGTATGTTGTCCAAAAAGGCCAAATGTTTTATGATATGATTAGATATTAGGCCTAAAAATGAATAGATGTGTTGTCTGAATCCTAATGTGAAAATATATGACTTATAGGCCAAGAAATGCATGCTTTGATGGATAATGTATGTGAACCCTTTAGTTATATGTTTTAGGGTTTTGTGATTATTTAAATAGAATAACTTTATGATAGATCTATAAAAATTTACAGAACAATTGCATCTAGATTAAGTTAAATGTACAAGTTATGTTATAATTATGTGAAAAGCCTAAATAAGTATAAATAAATTAATAGAACAATACTAAGATCGATTAATAAGTGAAATTTGCATATCTAATAATTAAATCTTTAAGCCTAAGCTGATTTTTAGCACAAAGTTATTTTCATAATTTTAGTAGTTTTTGCCATGATAAGTATGTTTAAGAAATAAGATAGATTAGTATATAGGAAATCTTATTTGTGATTGTGAACTAGCCTAATTAAATGTAGGAAATAGCTTGGTACACTTCCTAAAGGCTTATAAAAAGAAAGGTCATTAAGCCTAATATGAAATGTATAAGAGGATTGTGTGGGCCTATCATTTGTATGTACGGTATGGACTATGGGCTATATAAGGATACAATGTGTACTAAGGGCCATACTAGATACGTCACAGATTGGGGACCATTCTAAGCCTCAATATTCCTATCTTGTTGGTGCTAATGTATATATATCTAACTATGTGCATGGGTAAGTTTTAAGAATGGATGCAGGACATGTAAACCTTATGATGAGCATGACAAGGTATTATGCACATCTCATAATAGTATGGCAAGAATGTCATACATGGTTGATGGCCACCTTATGGTAGTATTTATGAAAAGGCTATTATGACTTACCTACTTAGTATGTATTTTGATGAATAGATACATGAATGTTATTTATATGATTGAGAAAGTTTAATTATGTGAAAGTTGTATATGATAGTATTAGGATGTTTTTGTGGTTTGAGAAACTCTGGTTATTAGGATGTTTTTGTGGTTTGAGAAACTCTGGTTATATATGTATGTATGTTTAGAAAGGATAGAATTTATGATAGACTAAGACCATGTATGTATATTTAGAAAGGATAGAAATTATAACAAAATAAGATGTTGTATGTATGTCTAGAAAAGGTATAATTTATGACAAACTTGATGAACATTTTCAGCAAAATGAACTAATCAAATTATGTTATCATGGCATAAAGGCAAAAACTAAATTAAACATAAGAATTACTTGCTTTTTGCATCTAATCTACCATGTAATATTGATTGTCTCTTAATAGGTTCACTCCTCCTAGAAACCTTAGCCGTCACTGAAGGGAAGAATACTTTGTGCAATCTAATGAGATAGTTGCAACAAGACTAGGGTTTTAGGAGTAGGGGCCTATCTCGAAAATAATGTTATCTAGGTAATAATCTAACCCATCATCAGAAAATACCTAGTTCACTATTTGGGCCTAAATTCCATTAAGCAACCCAACCTTAATGTCCTAAATGGGCTAATTATACCTTGACATTTAAAATAAACTTTTAAATTATTTAAGATTCAAAATAAAAAATTCTAACAATCTCCCACATGCACCGAATAATTTAAAAATTGTGGCCACTTTGAGTAAACATCAAAGCAAATATGGTATTATTTCACCCATAGGTCTAAATTGAGATTATAAGTATCCAATAGTTTAGAGCATTATATTTGATATGTATATTAACGTCATACATATTGTACAGTTACATCTCACTGACTAAAATTTAATGTAAGATGTGTATAACAAGATTTACATAATGGTAAACATGATTATATGTAAATATTCATACAATCATCTTAGCATCTGCTCAAGATTTTAAATGAGAATCAATATTCTCAATACAGTAGTGTGATAGAGTCTAAATGTCTCTAATAAATTGCCATAACTAGAAAATGTTCACAAACAATAATATATGGCAACATCATGAATATTTCATTGATACATATGTTGAGATAAACAACAATTTTAAAGTAATTACATTAAATATAACACTCTCACTAACCTAAAACATCAAAAGACTTAACCAAACTCATATAAGTTACATGATCACGATACATTCCAACAGCTAAGCCTTTGGTCAGTGGATCAACGAGTACACAATCCGTGGAAACATACTTAATACAAGTAATATGCTCACATATCTTATATCTCACAAACTGATATTTAACATCAAAAGGTTTCATAAGAGGAAGAGTTTTCATTATTTAAGGAGAAGTTAACAGCAACAATATTGTTGCAATAAATGGTTAAGGGCTTTGAAATGCTTTGAATAATATTAAAACTAGTAATGAAATTCCTCAACCACACAACTTTATAAGTAGCTTTATAGCATGTGACATAATCTGCTTCTATAGTGGAGGTTATTGTAAACGACTGCTTGACACTTTTCATGACACAGCTCCTCTTGCCATCATATAGATGTATTCAGATGTTGATTTGTGATCATCTGAATAACCAACAAAATCAGAGTCTGAGTAACTTGTAACCATGAGATCTCCCAATCCTCTATAGGTCAACATGTAATCTTTTATACCCTGCAGATACCTCATTACTCTTTTAGCAACAGTCCAATGTCTCTGACCAAGATCCAATACACCAACAACATAAACTATATTAGGATGTGCATACACCTAAGCATACATTAGGCTACCTATGCCGAACATATATGGGACATTCTTCATTTTTTCTCTTTCTTTATCATTTTAGGGACATTAGGCCTTTAAAAAGATCTCAACCTTTTGAACAGGTGTAGAAACTTGAGAGCATGTTGACATGTTAAACCTCTTCAGCACTTTCTTAATGTACGACCACTGAGAGAATCCAAGAATACCGTGGGATCTGTCATAATGAATCTCTATGCCCAATACAAAAAAGGCAATTCCAAGATCTTTCATCTCAAAATACTTCAGCAACGTTTACTTTGTCTTAGTCAGCAAGTTCACATCATTACTTGCAAGGAGAATGTCATTAACATATTGCACCATGATCACAAAATTACTCGCACTCATCATCATATAGAGGCACTAGTCTGCATTATTCTCCTTGAATCCAAGAGAAGTTACTATTTTATCAAATTTGAGATATCATTGTCTAAACGTTTGCTTTAGACCATATATGGATCTCTTTAGTTTACACACCAAGCGTTCTTTGCCTTTCTCTTAGAAACCATCTAGCTAGTTCATGTATCTGATAGGTCACCATTCAAGAAGGCCATTTTGACATCCATTTGATATAGCTCCAAGTCAAAATGAGCTATTATCACCATAATAACTCAGAATAAGTCCTTAGTTGAAACTAGAAAGAAGGTTTATTTATAGTTTATCCCCTTTTTTTGACTATAGCCTTTTGCTATGAATCTAGCCTTCTATGTCTCAATCTTACCTTGAGCATCTCGCTTGCTCTTAAAAACCCATTTGCATTTAGCTGGTTTACAACTAGTAGATAGTTCAACTAGATTCTACACTTGATTTTTATACATTAAGGCTAATTTATGTCTCTTCACATTGATCTATTTTGAAGAATTAGGATCAGATACAACATGTAAAAACATAGTGGGATTGGTATCTTTATTAATACCAAACTCACACTCCTACAAGTAAACTAGATAATTAGTAGAAATTGCTAGTCTACAAACCCTATAGGATCTCCTCAAGGGAATTTCTTCAATTACTTCTTTTGGCTCCACATCTTTTGCCATTAGTTGCACTGGATCAACTTGTGGGAGAATAAAAGATGGTTTAATGAGTTATGGTGTTAGTGAAATCATAACATATTCTTCTTTAAAGGTTATGATGCACGATACTTAACTCTTACTATCTAACTTATCCTCAAAATAAATGACTTTGTGTGATTTAACAACTTTAGTGGAATGAGTTGAATAGTAGAACTTGTTATCTCTTGAGCTATTGTAATAGCTAATAAAGTATCCAGTAATGATTTTTGAATCAAGTTTCTTTATGAAGGAAATGTACAGCTTCATTTTAGCTATATAACCCTAAATGTGAAAATGCCTTAAACTATGCTTTCTCTTATAACTCAATTCATAAGGGGTTTTAGGTATTGACTTGCTTGGAACTTGATTCAAAATATACACAACACTTTTCAAGGTATCACCCTACAAGAACTTTGGTAATGATGAATGAGCTAACATGCATCTCACCATGTCCATGAGTGTTTGATTTCTTCTTTCTATAATACCATTTTGATCTGGTGTCCTATGCATAGTGTAATTGGCTTTAGTCTTACACTCCTATAGGACCTTAGCAAAAGGACTAGGGCTTTTCCCAGTCTCATAATATCTGCCATAATACTCATTACCTCTATTAGAATTAACACACTTAATTTTTTCTCCCAATTTGAGCTTAGTTACAGCCTTGAATGACTTAAAAGCATTCAATGATTTGGATTTCTTATTGAGCAACTCCACTTATCTAAATTTGGAACAATCATCAATGAAAGGATGAAGTACTTATAACCACCCATAATAATAGGCGTAATAGGTTTATTGATGTTAATATGGATCAGCTTCATGGTATCCTATATTTTGCTTCTTTTTCCCTTTCTACCCGAGTAGGGGGTTTTTCCTTGATGCAATCTATACATGTGTTAAAGCTTGAGAAATCTAGATCATGTAGGATCCCTTTTTTTATAAGTCTCTACATCATCTCTCTGTAAATGTGTTTCAGACGCCTATGCCACAACATTGAGGATCTTTCATCAATCTTGCTATTTTTTCCAGTTACTGTATTAATTGAGTAGACAAAATCAGGGTCCAAATTGATTTTGTATAATCTATCACACAGTGCACTAGATCTAACCACACAAGAGTTATAAAGTAAATCAAATTTCTCATTACCAAAATGATATAAATAACTATTATGATCCAAAGTAACTACAGAAATCAAGTTCTTCCTTATAGAAGATACATAAATATTGTTTTTAAATTCCAATACATGACCAGTAGATAAGCATAATGAAACAACTCCTATGTGCTCCACTTGTAATCTATCGTCATTTCCAAGTCAGACAATTAGCTCTGTATCACTTGGCTTTCTCAAATTTCTCAACACCTATAAAGAATTTGTCATATGAATAGCGGCACTAGTATTTAACCACCAAGTGTTTAATGGCACATTAATAGTGTTTGACTCAAAACATACTAGAGCTAGAGGGGTAACTTTTTTCTTCTTCTCAACCCATTTATCATATTTGAAATAGTCTGCTTTCTTGTACCCATATTTCTTCCAGAACCTATAATTTCCCTTAAACTGAGCTTTCTTATATTCGTTGCATTGTTCATTCATTTCACCCTTTTTTTATAGGTGGATTTCTCTTTGCTATTCTTTTGATATGTTCTTATTCCTTATTTTGAAGTTGAACCATGGGAAATGTAGTTGACATTCTAAACATTTCCTTTCTTCATGTCATTTTCTGCCTGACTAACAGTGGAAATGAATTCATGATAGTACATTCACCCTTTTGAGTATTGTAGGATGTCTTCAAGACATCAAATTGAGTGGGTAACAATTTTAGTGCATGCAATATCAAGTAGCTATCACCTAGGTTAACTTTCATATTTTTCAATTTATTGTGATAGTGAACTAGCTTCAAGATATGCTCCCACACTCAACTAACACTATCATACATGACCTTTTCAAGTAGTGAGAGATAGTGACCTTTCTTAGCCTTATCAAACTTCACATATTTTTCAGCAACAGACTTGAGAAAAGATTTAGCATTTTAGGAATCAGGAATACTCTGTTTGATGGTATTGTTCATTGTGAACTTCATGACTATTAAGTGTACTCTGTTTAAGTATACCCATTTTTCATGTTTAGCTTTTTGTTTAACACTTGAATTCATATTAACAAAAGGCTCCTCCTCTTTAAGTGTCAAATCAAGATTAATGATAGCTAGATAAAGCTTCTAAGATCGAGCCTAGTCTTCATAGTTTATGTTATTCGGTGTCTTCAAAGAAGTTAATTACATTGGCATGGAAACTAAGGAAAATTCATCAAGATATTAATACGTGTAGCACTTTAATCATGCTTTTATTTTCCTCGTAAACATTAACTATACAATTACATATAGTACTATACTACACGACCTAACAACAAAAGGACATTTAATGCCTTATAATATAATATAAAAATTAAATACTACACTCATCAAACCTAACTTTGATAGGATGTTTAAGATTTTAAGAATATAATATTTAATCCTACACTTATATTATCACCAACATGCTATATTAATAATATCATATCGATAGAGTATTTAAATGTTATTAATATATCATTCTCCTTTAATCCAACTAAATAATTTTTAATTATTATTTAATAAAATTTAATACAAATGGACCCATGATAGACAAACTCATAATTATATAAAATTTTCTGGCATAATATAAGTTAGTTTAATTTCTACAAAATTATACTTTAAGCATATAAACATGCTAAAATTAATTTATTTATCATATAGTATCAAAAAATTTTAGAAAAATTACATACTATAGCTCCTAGTGTAGGAATCACATAAAAAAATTTCAGGCCCAAATAATTTCAAATTAACACTTAACTAAAATGGATAAAAATTAAATAAATTTGTTTTAGTTCCAGGAAAATATGAAAAAATATCCCAAAAAATGTACTCATAGAGTGGGGCACACCAATATAACCAGTATTACCATGGGTTGTTTGCAAGGTGACATGTGGCCCATATGTAGTAGTAATGCATGTGGGCTTATGCGTCACTAGCTGATAGCCCACTCGCTTCTTCTTCTTTGCCTATTTTGCTTTATAACATGGTTCACAAATTATTACTGATTCAAGTTATTTTCACTCAAATTTTTTTATAGGTTATGTTCCTAAAATTATTCTAAGGCTAACCCATGTTTGAATTTGAAGAAAAAGCTAAAAATTATGCATCAATATTACACAAGACTAACAAAAAAATTAATAGTGTTTCCAATTGCAAAATTTTTCTTTAATTAAACAATTCTAATGGGTGTTTTATGAAATTAATTTGGGTTTTTTCATCCTAAATATGATCTGAGGCTAACCCATGGAAAATTTCATCCAGAAAACTTGATGAAATTGCTTTAATTTAAAATTTAAGATTTTCGAAAAATTTATATACAAGTTTTCTCCAAATTTTTCATCAAAACTTAATTTTTTCATGATTTTCACCAATTAAAGTATGAGTTTTTGTCCAATATACATATATAATCGAAGCCATAATTTAATTATCTAAAAACATAATAAAATTCATATTAAATTGATCAAAAACCCATTCTAAAAAAATAAATCATCACCTACGGTTTATAACTCAACAAACATACACAAATTTATAAACTAATGTGTGCAATAAATTTAGAAAAATTCATACAATAATATCCATACAAAAAATTTAATAATTTATCTATGTAAAGCTATGAAATAATTTGAATAATTCATAGCATTTTGAATTTTGAAATAATCTAATTTGATTATCAGACATCACAATACAGATCAAATAATTTTTATGATTATTTCACATATCATTAGCCATATAACGTAATTTGTTCAGCTCTGATACCAATTAATAATTATTTTTAATAAAAGAGACTGATTAAATTATATTATCATGGCATAAATGCAATGTGAATGCCAAATAGGCAAAAACTAAATTATATAAGAATTACCTACGTCTTGCATCTTATCCATTGTGTAATATTAATTGTCTCTTGATAAGTTCACTCCTTTTACAAACCCTAACCATCACTGAAAGGAAGAATCCTTTCTACAATTTGATAGGCTAGCTACAACAAGACTAGGGTTTTAGAAGTAGGGATCTATCTTAAAAATAATGTTATTTGGGTAATAATCCAACTCTTCACTGGAAAATATCTGGTTCACTATTTGGGCCTAAATACCATTACACAACCTAACCTTAATGTCACAAATGGGCTAACTATACCTTGACATTTAAAATAAACTTCTAAATTATTTTACGTTCAAGATAGAAAATTCTAACAAGACTAAGATTATATAAGTATGATTGGAATAGATAGAACTTATGACAAATCAAGGACATGTATGTTTGACTACAACAGATAGGACATATAGCCTAATATATGTTAGAATATGATATATGATTATATGTTATATGTTATATTGCTGTGTATGAACAAATTTTTTACACCCAAAGTTAGGGGTAGAAAATGAAAATTTTCTCTCACTAAGTAGTTGTACTTATTTCATTCTATATTTTACAAAGTATGACACTTCAACTGCTATTATCAACTTAAGGCAAACATCTACCTTGTAAAGTTAGGGAATCCTCAATATGCAAATTGTCGATATGTGATGTCATGGTGCCAGCCCAATTGATTCGATTGATGTCAGACTGTTTTATTTTGATTTGAACATGATTTCTCTTAGTATTTTAATTATTTTATTTCGGATTCATTTCATATGTTTTAAATATATGCCACACAAATATTTTACGGTTTGAAAGTTGGCTTTGTTTTATGGAAATTTCATGAAGTTTTGTTCAATAAAACATATTATTTGTTTGATTTTAAGTTTTTATGATCCTAGGGTTCATCGGTTACCACCAGATAATCCAAACCAATCATGTACCCAAAAGTTAGGATATAACAAGTTATATTATCGAAAAATAATTATTTAAAAATATTTAAAATATAATTTTATTTTTGATTTCTTGCCTTTTGAATTTGACCTTAACACTTAGATCTTAAATATGCCATTGTAGGCCACATCTATAGTAGGATTGACAAAATCGCTAGATGTAAAGTAATATGGTTGCACTTAATACTCATGTTTCACATAACTTCTAATTGAAACTTCCATCAAAAGGATGAAACCAATTAAAAGTTGATTAATGTTGTTGTTGAAAGTACAAATATACCGAAAGGGGTGAATTGGTGTTTAAAACAAATTTAAGCTTTAAAAACTTTTCCTTTTGATTTTTCAGAAAGAGCCAAATGCCATTGGTAAAAAGCAAATATTCAATAATAAAACTAGTTTAGAAAGAGAAAATATTCTTTGAAAATAGCAACTAAAATAGAATAAAAATTAAGGAGTAGGGTAGAGAAGATATGACAGATGTCTAGAGGTTTGATAGTCAAAAAAGAATTTTTTTATGTTTACTCTTCTTTTTCAACATCAATTGAGCATTTAAAAGTTATCTACTATCAATTTCTTCATAACCCTTTTACAACCATTGTCACTTGATTTTTCTCTAGGACTTAAACAATTCCACCTCACAATTTGAGGATTTTTAGCCTTACACTAAGGCAATAATCACCTCTCTCAAAGATTATATAAGTGTATTCCTCACTATATCTTAAGCTAGTGAATCATAAATTACAATCAAAGAACAAAGAGATTATCTTTCTAAGACTTTTCTTTTTATCACTCTCACTTAGAGTAGATATGAATCTGAAGATCTTTTCTCTCAATAATAACATAAGAAGAATAAAAGAGAAGCTCTCTTGACTTTGTACCTCTAGTTGCTTAAGTTTCTTGGTGTGTGATCGCGTGTGTCGAGGTGGATCGAATTAGAAATTTATAAACTGGAGTTACCTAAACTAACTTGTAGCATAGGCAACCTAGGTCGAACCCAAGGACCATATTAAGATGATTTTATCAATGATATTAGGAGCATGTAAATGGAGGGGTTGGCAGAAAGCTAAACTAACATAAACACTACAAAAACAGGAACTAAAACTACAACAAACACAACTACCAGCCAAGGGAAATCAACTTGAGATTAATACATCATTGATTGCTAAATATTCATTCAAATTTCTAATCATATTCTCAAGCTTAAAATAAAAAACAAGGATCCTTGAAGTTGATTAATGAATCTAATCATAATCTAGCCCTCAAACAACCCATGAAATCTCAATGCATTGCTTGGATTTTCCTATCCTCTTCTAATGTGATTATCAAGATCTCAATAATTATTTCAATATCTAACTAAAATGAATCCATTCACATCAGACATTACAGTAAAAACTAAGAGAAAAGGAAGAGAAATAACAAGCAAATGAATGGAAAAACAAACCAAAATCTCAGCATTGAAGTTCAAGTAGCA
>JANHAO010019956.1:0-13040 GCA_026873985.1 Saraca asoca
AAGAATAGCAAATATAATAAAGAGATCTAATGAAAGAGCAGCAAGCAAATAATAAGTAAGTATAATTATAAAAGCCTAGGATTGATTTTTCACCACACTTATGATCTTTAACAGTTAATTGAATTCCTTCCTATTATAATTACTTGATTAATTGAGGATATTTTAGCCTAAATTAATTACTAGCCTCTTTCAAAGTCTAATAATAGTATTTAAATCAACCCAATTGCCTACTTTCATGGTTTAAATTAATTTACACCCTTTAAGATCTATGCAAACCAATTCAAATTCTAAAGAAACTTAATCTACTTTCGTGATTAAAATCTCTTTATTCAATTATTAGTTTTTCGATAATAATCTTCTCCTTTTGGTACTTCAACTATCTATCTAAGACATGATAAAACCGTCAAATACTTTATCAAGAACATAGTAGGCATAATAGTTAAATCAAATTAAATCAGGTAATCACAATAGAAAATTAATCAATAACATTAAAGAATCATAATTAGGTTATTCCCAATCCTAGACTAAGTATCTACTCAGATATGATAGAAATAAAAACCATACTCATTAATGAAAATAATTACATAAAGTTTAAAACAAACAAAAAAAGAAAGAAAGAAGAAAAGATGATATTAAAAGAAGTAAACTATGATGAAAGTAAACTAGGATTCTTGAAAGAACATTAGACAAAGAAGAAATCCTAAATTCAAATTAGAAAACTCGTGCTATAAGTAATCCTAATTAATGAAAACTAATGAATGATTAATTGTATCTTCAGGCTGCTCAAGATCAGCTATATAGAGCAATTTTTGGGCTTAGAACATGGTTGTGCTTTAGGACATGGGATAGTCGTATTTTGGACTGGATGCCTTCTAGATGCTTGCTGGATGTTGCACTGAACACAATCGTATCCCAGGACATGGCCAGGCTGTGTTTGATGCTGGCTTCTTGTTTTTCTTTAGCTTTAATGCATATTTGACTTGAACTTTTCACATCTTCTTCCTTAGCTTCTTCTTAGTCTAAGTGTGCTCCAAACTTCTACTTTTCATCTCCTCTTAAAGCCTCTTTTGCTAACCTGAAAAGATAAATACAAACTACAACAGTATCAAGAACAAATGAACTAAAATAAGACAAAAAGTGCAGCAAAATCACAAATTAATAACTAATCAAGAGGTGATAATTAACACAATTATAGGCTTTTGACTTATTTATCAGGTAGTCTATGAGTGGACAAGGAATTAAGGATGTTTGATGATTATACCTCCAATTTGGATAGGTATGTCAATGTAAGTGATGATAAGATACTTGGTATGAAAAGCCATGATTGTTATATTTTCATGGAAAAATTGCTTCTTATTGCCTTTTTTTGAACTCCCAAATCCTATATTAAGGGCCTTAACTAAGTCAAGATAATTTTTTTGGGGAATTGTGCTCAATGGTCCTATGAAAAGAGGAATTACTCCAAATGGAACAAAATATTCCCCTGATAATAGGCAAGCTTCAACGGATCTTCCCACCAGGTTTTTTTTTTTTAACTCAATGGAGCATTTAGCCATTCATTTACCCTTTGAAGCAAGGGTAGATGGCCCTATGTAATATCAGTGGATATATCCATTCGAGATTTCTTAGTAGGTTAAAGAAGATAGTCAGCAACAAAACTAGACTCAAAAGAAATATATGTGAAACTTATTTGAGCGAAGAGATAGCTTAGTTTTGTCAATACTATTTCAACCCTAATATGTAACGCCAAAGCACAAGAGTTAGTAGGAATGATGACTAAAATGGTGATGTAACCATGGAGCCTATTCTTTCCATCTTCAATCTTCTAGGATGCTTTGCTAAGTTTTGCCAAAAGCGATATTTAGATGATAAAGAATTGAAATCAACCATGATACACATGCTTTGAAACTGTGAAGAAGTGCAACCATTTAAAGAATAAGTATTTGTATAGCTATGTTAATAAATCATTCCATATCTTTAACTTTGATTTTATCAAATTTAGAATGCTAATTTTCAAAATTGTTATTCCTTGTAGTATGTTTGTTCATTGGTTAATGGGGAGGACAAGGACACAAAGGATAGCAGTCAAAATGGCAAGGTTGCCCTATGATTCCCTTGGTAGTAGTTCTCTTATGATGACCGGACAGAGACCACTAGCTATCATTCCTCCTGGCTACATTTTCATGCCCACACCTCAACCTGCATATGGCCAAATGGAACCACTTGCATAGCCATCAACACAGAAGTAGGCATAACAAAAACAAGACCCATCCTAAAGACACAGAAGACACCATCACAAATGGTGCCTCAATTTTTAAAAGCAATGTTTGCCTCTAGATAGCCTCCATTCCCTATGGTACCCGTACTTGGTCTTGGGGAGACCATTATGCCATATAGGATGGGATATATTTTCTTGGTTGTAAACTTTATTTTTTACATAACTTTATTTCTTTAAGTTTTTAACTATATTTTTTTTATTTGTTAATCAAGTTTTACCCAATCCACGAGCCACCACATTATCATGAGCAAGTATAAGGGTGTATAACCTACAGAGAAGAGTATTTTGGAGCCCACATGTAGGATGCTATATCCAAAGTTTACAGTATAGTTTCCATACTTTGTTTATCATTTAAATTTCTTCTTTTAAATTGTTCATTAACTATTTGATACTTTCATTATTTTTTACTTGCATAAGTATTGGAATTGGAACCCTTTTTATGAGAAAGACATGTGAAAGAACTTCAACCACAAGGGTTCTAACAAAATGAAGTATATGATGGATAAGATGCAGAAGAATAGGCCTACTTAACCTAACTAGATTGAGGACAATGAGTGGGAAGCCCTTGTCAAGTACTAAGAGGACAATAAATTCAAGTCCATGTGCAAGCTGAATAAGAGGAGCAGGGCTTAGATGTAACTAGATAGGGTTCCACCCTATACATTGGTGGATCATCCTAATAGCAGAGCATTGGTTATGCATGGTAACATTATTTTAACTTAATGTTATTTATGTCATTTACATTCTTGTTTTTTCATTCATACCATAATCAATTTTGTCCATGAAAATTTTTATGTTATATAGATAGCTGACATAGGGGTTGAGCTACTCTTGGACAGCTTGTTTCACCGTACTCACACTCAGATGGATGGCTAGTAGGTTTCACCTCAAGCTATACAGTCTTATGTAAGCAGTTTCTCTTAACCTACATTTCTATTATTAATGTATTGTATTTTTAGTGGTAAATATATTACATTTAAAATATCAAATAATTAATTATTTTAATTTGTAAGAGAATTTCAACAAAAAAGGGGGACTTGGCACAAACTCAAATGTAGAGAGGTCCTAAGGGCTTTGTGGACATGTTTAGTGATGTGGCAAAGCCATGTAATCATAATTATTGGGTGAACAATGTAGGCAAGACCACAAAAAGGACAAGTCTATGGGTTGGAGTATGAGGTTACTATGGGGATGGCTACATCGACCATTGCTTCTCACACTGACAATATGTCACATGTTGTGCAGAAGCAGCTTATGTGTACTATTGCTAAGATGCAACAATAGATGCGAGTTATTTTCACTCAGATGGAACATCTTATGTAACCTCAATAGTTGTAGCAAAGCCAACTTTTATCGCCTCCTCCTCCACATTATCCTTATTCATATGACTACCACCAGCCCTTGCCTATTACTAGCTACTTCCTGCTTACATGTATCCACCATCACTACAGCCATCACTATAGCCTATTCGGCCACCCTTAGCCAGAGATACTGGATGGCTTGCGATAGCAGTAGTTGTAACAAGATGTTATCTTGGGATTAGAAAACTGATAATAAGTTCTTCTTTGATTTTGGATTGTAGTTATATTCTTGTGTTTTCTTTTGAATAATATATTTCATGTACCATTGATTTGAATAATAGAATTTATGAATTATTTTAATAATTTTATATATTCATAACTATTCACGTATATTGTATTTTAGTTTTTATTATAAATTAAATATTAATTTTTAGAAATTAAAATTAAAAAATATTAAAATTAAATTTTATTATTAATATTATTTTTAAAAATTATTTTAGTAGTAAGTTAAGAAAAAAAGTTCAAAAAATTGTATTAATTAAAATTTAAAAAATTATATTTATTCTAACAGATTTTCAATAACTTTTGGAATTTTTTACAATTTTTCTAATGAATTTTCGATTACTTTTCAATGGATTACCGACAACTATTTGAACGGATAAAAGAAAAAAA
The DNA here is from genome assembly GCA_026873985.1 of Saraca asoca. Lineage (NCBI taxonomy): Eukaryota > Viridiplantae > Streptophyta > Magnoliopsida > Fabales > Fabaceae > Saraca > Saraca asoca. Next base: position 4,252 of record JANHAO010019956.1, read on the forward strand.
TTCTATGAAAAAACATCCCTTTAAAATCCGTTGGAATAAATCTTGGACGATAATTTCACCGCCAAATGATTAGAATCTGAGTTAACTTTCAGGAACATGTGCTCTCCGCCAAACTTTTAGTTTAATTATAGATAATTGCTAGGCCAGTTAATGCGTGCAATAATTTTTCCTATGAATTTCTCATTATTTTCTTGACGATTATGTTATTTTGTTCTCCTTTTTAATCCTTGGAATTGTGATAAAATGTTTTCAAATAGTGAAGTAAAATTCTTTTTAACGTGTTATTAACATTATTATTAAATCTTTTATCATGTGGTACAGTATTTGTGTTTCATTATCCTCTTCCCTCAATTTTCATGCATTGCTTAAATATGCGGACATATCGTAATAATAATGTAAAAAAGCATTTTACATTTTAACACTAGTTAATTGTTTATGGTTTTTTCACCATATTGATGAGATAATGATGAGATAATGACTATATAATCACCATATTTATGTTAATTATAAAAAAATATTATATTTATTTTAATTTGATAAAGTTGTTATATTAATATTTTAAATTAACTCAATTTATCATTTGAATATTTTTCATCCTTTTGAAAATATTTTCTTAATATATTAATACTCAAGTAAATTTATTTATAAATTATTTAGTATAAAAATATAAATTAACTATTTAATACTAGAAAATTTAATTAATTAATATGAGTTCATACATTATCATCACTAATTTTATTAAATAGATAATTTTCATAAAAAATAAGGATATATATCTTTTATTAAAATGATATGTAATTTAAAAATTAGAGGATATATTATTAAAATTATTTAAATTTTAAATTATACAATTCATTAAAATATCAAAATACTTTTAATTTTTATTTTTAATATTAAATTTTTAAATTTAATACCACAAAATTCTAAGTTGAAAATCACTTTAATAATATTAAAATAGATACAAAAATTACATTACTCAAATAAATAAATATCTCAAATGTTAAAAATTAGAAATCCAAATATTATTTAATAATTTAAAAAATTAGATTAATAATTCAATAATTTAATAGCAATAAAATTAAAAAATTAAATTAGAAATCTATTATGGATATTTCAAATAAATAATTTATTATTTAAATAGATAACTATAGAAGTTCTATTTATGATTTGAATTTGAATGGAACAATAAATTAAAAGTTCTTCTCACTTGTCACTTTATGGCAAGTGGAAGACACTTATTATATAGTAATATTTAAGTGTAGGTGAATGCTATGACTTTTATAATGTTAAGAAGATATGATTTTATCTTATTATTATTATTATTATTATTGGTTTCAATTTCCCAACTTTGTTTCCTCATATTTTACTTATAATAAAAAAATAAAAAATATTTAAAATAAAAATATATAATTTCATATGCATTTATTTCAGAATTGTTTATTTACATTAACATTTTTTTAAAATTACTCCTTTTTTATTCTATTTTAGAAAATTACCTTTCAATTTTGTATTATGTCATAACAACAATGATGATGATGATTTCATAAATTACGAAAACTTTGATCCTTCTTTTGAGGATACATATGCCGTATTTTTGTTAGTCAACCCCTTTTTATAAATATTTTTTATTTCTTAAATAAATAATTTTTTGTAGTCCATTCTTTCAAATCCCATATCAATGGCTTTAGCCATATAATGAGTCCACCTTTTTATCTTCTTTTGATAAAATAGCAAGTAAATATCATTAGAATATTTAAAACTTAACTTTACTTTCTTTTATTTTTTTTAAATATTGACATTGTATATCATGGGGATTAATAAAACATTTTGACCATAATCTATTGCATATTATTTTCTAAGTAATCATTTTTTTTACAAGTGTTGTGGGGTGCATAACACTTTTCCCATATATATGTTAGACTCCAACCATCTTTAATAAAAGACATGTGTCATATGATTTTTTTGGCTTTTAATTTTTCTTTAAAAAAATTAGTAACTACTCCTATTTTTATTTATTAAAATAGTTATCATTTGCATCACGCATCCTTTGGATGGCATGAAGACATAGATAATACCAATATCTCCAACTATTGCTTCATGGATAAGAATCAACTAGAAGAGATAATCGAAATTGAAAATGAGACTTCCTTGACCTATGCTGAATTACAAGAAACTTCTAAAAACTTGATGAAAGATTTTCATAAAGTCTTAACAAATTATTTCTCAATAGTTGAAGATAAATCTTCTTTGATAAAAAAGATATTGATTCTTTGAAAGAAGAAAATTTTAACTTAGCTAAAAAAATTGACTCTTTATTTAATGAACTAGAATCTTTGAAATTTGAAAATAGAATGCCAAAAATCTTGTTAGAAAATGAATCTTCAATGAAGAAAGAAAATGTGTTCTTGAAATAAAACGTTGAAATTCTAATAAATGATCTTGCTCGTTTTGTGAAATGGCGAAAAAATTTGCGGGCTCTATTGGGAGTTCAAAAATTTTCCTTTAACAAAGAAGGAATTGGTTATTTACAAACAAATTGTGGAAAATATTATAAAAAAATTATTTGTCAAAGCTTCAAGTTCATTAAGTTCCTATACCAAGTGAAATTATTGTGGTCATATGGGACATAGATCTTCTTCTTGTGATATAAAGAAAAAGAAAGATGGCGTAAAGAAGTTTATGTCGGTAAAAAAAAGAAGAAGGAAAATTAGACTAACCTCAAAGGACCCTAAAGGATTTGGATACTTAAGAAAATTGAATCTCATGATGTAGGTGTGTCTCATATCAAAGTCTCCAAAAAAGAGGAATGATATATAGACAATAGTTATTCAAGACACATGATTAGTGATCCATAAAAGTTCTCTCCCATCCAACCTATCGATGGAGGCTATGTCATGCTAGGAGACAATACTCAATGCAAAATCATTGGTATAGGTAAAATATGCATGGATTCTATATTTATAGATGATGTGAGCTTGGTAAATGATTTTAAACATAATCTTAGCATCAACCAACTATATGACAAAGGTTTTAAAGTCACTTTTCAATCTTTTCATTGTATAGTTTACAGTGAAAAGAATGATGAAATATGCTTTGTGTGAAAATGACTAGACCCTTGGAATTATTATAGATGGATATTTTTAAGCCTACTAAAACTTTAATCTTTAAAGGAAAGAGGCATGGACTTGTTATCGTTGTTAATTATTCTAAACATACTTAGGTATTCTTTCTTTCTTTTTGAATTTTATTAATAACTAACGTTCTGTGAATGAGATAAATTATGTGTTAATTATGTTCAACTGTGTGCCCAAGTTATTTTTTAATTTTGAAGACAGTGTCTCGAACACTGGAGATTCCTTTCCAAATCCTACCATTATCATTAGTAAAGAAAGGCTTTCAATGGGTCACTAGAGAAGGGAAAAGGTCCAATGCCATTACTTAGGGATTAGATTTATAAACAGGTGAAAAATATTGATGTCATTTTGGGCAAATCCTATACATCTGCTATTGATAAGACTTTGTGGAAACTTTGATCCTTCATATTGGCAAATCTTGTTTATGAGACATAACCTAGATGTGATGCATGTGGAAAAAAATATCTATAATAGTCTCATTAGAATGCTTTTGAACATACTAAGTAAGACCAAGTATGGAGTCAAAGCCAGTCTAGACTTAGTTGAAATGGTAATACAAAAGGAATTAGCACCAGAGAAAAGGGTCAACATATGTATTTGCCTCCAACTTGTTATACTATGTCTAGACATGAGAAAATAACTTTTTGTGAGTGTCTACATGGTATTAAGGTGTACCAGGAATATTCTTCAAATATCAAAAGCCTTGGTTCAATAAAAGATTTGAAATTAGTTAGTTTAAAGTCTTATGGTTGTCTTGTTTTGATGTAATAACTATTACTTATGGCTATCCAATCAATATTGTTAAAACATGTGAGACACATCATTACTAGACTTGATTTTTTTTCTTTGATGCAATATGTAATAAATTTGTTAATCATGAGAAATTGGATGATTTGCAAAGGAAAGCTGTTATTATATTGTGGCAACTTAAGATGTATGTTCCACCTTGCTTTTTTGACATAATGGTGTATTTGATTGTTCATTTGGTGAGTGAGATAAAACTTTATGGATCAGTTTATTTAAGGTGAATGTACTCATTTGAGCAATATATGAAAATCCTAAAAGGGTATATAAAGAATTAACATCAGCCTAAAGGATACATTGTTGAAGGCTACATAGCTAAAGAGGCTGTTGAGTTCTACAGTGAATACTTATCAAATGCATAAACTATCAGAGTTTCCAAGTCTTGTTACAAGGGAAGAATTTTAGGTAAAGATACATTGGGGACCTAAATGGTGAGCATCAATTGTGAAATGTGGGAACAAATACATCTTTACATCCTGCATAATAGTGAAAAAGTGGAGCTTTACTTGGACAAGCATTATAAGAGAGCAAAATCATGGAAAGAATGGGCAATAGGTACAAATTGAACATAACCACTTGTTCATTACTTAGTTCCAGAATCAAGTTTATTTTCAATTGGTACAAACACAGAATGATGTTTTTCAGGCTACTAGATGCGTAGCTTATGGGCCTTGTGTAGAGGTTTTACTTATCATGGATATGACATCATTAGGTACTCTTTCTATACAAAGGAACAACATAATAGGAGCATTATGCAAAATAATGGCGTTACTTTAGTGGCTTAGCCAATGCTTGTTTCTAGTTCCAAAAATAAAAACCTTGCATACGCAAATATGTTATAATACAGAGTCATGAAGACATATGGGAGCTTGACTATATTAAATTCAAGGTGCTTATGTTTCGATGTAAATGGGTTAAGAATAACAACGGTATCCAAGTCTATAAGTTAAGGTTTACCTTGGTTGATCTTGATAGGGAGGGTCATAAGGGGGAATCATTTATAATGGCATCCCAAGCAAAACAAATTTTTTATATCATAAACCAAACTAATAAGAAGTGCTATATAGTTCTTCAAGGGAAGAGACAAATTGTTGGTGATAGGGATGAAGAAGGCATAAGTAATGATATTAAGAAGGCCCTTCCTTTCTCTTGAGGACTACTTTTAGTGAATGATAAAGGCAATTCAGAGGAGTTCCATATGTGAGATGATTATGGTGAAGAAATATAGGTTAAACACCATCCCAGAAGAAAAAAAATTTAGGAAAAATTGAAGTTAATTGATTATATGTTTATTGTATATGTAGGCAATTATATAATTTTTAGTTTAGGTTCTTGAACTTGATATCGCTATTACAAAATGCAGAAATGATGTTGTTAAATAGATGCTGAATGAAAGGTAAACTGATATATATATATATATAGGTGTGGTGTTATTTTTTTTTTTATATAAATATGAGGAAAATTACAATGTTGATTTCTATTAAACAATCGATGTCTAAACTCAATATCAAGTTTAATATCAATTTGAGTTAAGGAATCAATGTATTTTTCAAATCATTAATTTGTACCATTTTTATTTAAACTACCTTTAAAATCTATGGCTTCTTAACTGTTAACATTTTTTATTAATTTATTGAATAATTTTTTATTTGATTATACTTCAAAGAACTTTATTATAATATAATGCATGACTTATTTGATTATAGTCAAATAATTTTTTTTATTGATTTATCAATTGAATTCTTAATCAAATTATTTATGTATAACCAATTTATTACTATGCAATGTTATAATTAATTTTCCATTTTTTAAGATTATGGAATTGTAAAATTCTCTAATGATTATTAATTTCTTCTATTTTAACAAGACTACAGAATAATCAAAACAATTCAAAATAAATTTAACATGATTATATTTGTGTGAAGAGACGTAGAGTAAACGTCAATTTTTATTAAGAATTGACTTAAATGGACAAAAATAATTCAAAAAATGCTAGTATATGAAGGGACATAGATTACACATCCGTCTTGTATTAGAAACCAATGTAAATATATGATATTACATGTTGATTCCAACATACTAACGAATATCTAAAGTCTCCATGCATTATAAAAGGCAAGTGCATCCCCTTGACGCTTATTATGCTTTAGCTTACTCTGGATGCTTATTTATTTTTCCCATTTTCTTTCTTTTTTGTTGCATAGTTTCATTCTACTCTAGTTTGCTCTAGAGGTTTATAGTTTATTTTTCCTTTTTTGTTTCTCTTTTGTTGCTTAGTTTGTGTATAGGGAATGATTAACTACTTTTTCCTTTTTCCCTTTAAATAGGACAGATGGATCCTTTAAACAAGAAGATGATGGATGCATTTGATTTGTGTATGTTATCTTTTAGACTGCCTTTGATATATATGTTGTCTTGTAAATAGCCTTTAATGTGGAAGCACTCCTTGCAGCTGTCAACAATAATGTTACATATATATTGCTTAGATTATGTAGAAGGAATTGTTAAGAACATTGTTCCTTCTATTTGGTCCCAATGTTCTTTCTAATATTTCAAGTTTCATTTTCTATTCCATTGATACATATATTGGTGGTTTATTGGAGTCAATGTTTCGTAATGTATTTGAAATTTTTGTTGATCCAAATATATGAAATATTGGTTAGATGGTTGTTTTATGTAAAAATATAGCTAATAGTAGATATCTATAAAAATGTAGCTTGTAGTAAGTTTCTACATTTTACACAAAAAAAAAATAGATACAATGTTAGTTTTTTAATACAAACTGACATCTTTAACACAATTTAAAGAATTGTAACTAGTAGCAGATTTCTGTAAAAATGCAGCTTTTAGCAAGTTTTTATATTTTATTAAAAAAATTAATAGAAATAACATCATTTTTTTAACATAGACTGATGTCTTTAACACAATCCAAAAATTGTAGATAGCGGCAGATTTCTATAAAAATATAGCTTGCAGTAGGTTTTCATATTTCTTTTTAATAAAATTTTTCAAAGAAATGATAGTTTTTTTAAGATAACTCGATCTCTTTGAAACAATTCAAAGAAATTTTTGAAATAAATAAATATTATTTAATGTCTAAAATAATTCAATTATTGAAATATTATTTAAGAGACAAAATAATTCAAGTATTTAAATATTATTTAATTAACATAATTTTCAAAAGATAATTAGCCTCAGGCAAATTTCTTATGAGAATGCAATAATATATTATCTAAGAAATAAAATGAAATAAATTAATTTAAAAATTTCAATGTGGTATGCAAAGAAAGGCTTTCAATAAGTCACCAAAAGAAAGAAAAGCTCTAATGTCATTAATCGGGGACTAGGTTTATAAATAGATGAAAAATATTGATGTTTTTTTTGGCAAACTCTATACACTTACTATTGATAAGACTTGGTGGGAAAAGAGGTCCAATGGCTATTGTTTCTACACAAAAGGATAGGATGATAATAGCACTATGCCAAAAAAAAGGGTTACTTCAATGGCTCAGTCAAGGCTTGTTTCAAATTTAAGGTGTTTATGTTTCGATGTAAATAGGTTGAGAATAATAACGACATCTAAGTTGATAAGTTAGGATTCACATTGGTAGATCTTAATAAGGTGAGTCGTAAGGGAGAACCATTCACAATGGCATCCCAAGCAAAATAATATTTCATATCATAGACCCAACTGATAAGAAGTGGTATACAGTTCTTCAAGGTAAGAGATAGATTGGTGGTAATATGAATGAAGAAAACATAAGTAATGATATTGAAGAAATCTTTTATATCTTTTCAGAACCACCTCCAGTGAATGATGAAGGCAACTTGAAGGAGTTCTACATTTGAGATGATTATGGTGAAGAGATATGGGTTGAAGATCCTCCTAGAGAAAAAAAAAATGAGGAAATTTTGAAGGTAATTGATTATGTATTTATTTTATATGTAAGCAACTAGTTATATAATTTTTAGTTTAAATGCTTATACTTGATTATGTATTTATTTCACTCACATGCTCAAAACTTTAAATACAATAAACTATAATAATATTGGCACTCTAAGTGATTCTTGATAACTAATTATATATGCATTTCTCCATTGTTGTGTAAATGTTGTTACCATATTTCAAAAATATATTTCAAAGCTTAGTATACATTTCTATTAATTATATGCTTATTGGCTTCCATTTTCTATTAACCCTTATAACCCTTTTAAAGGATACAAAGAATTTTTATTGATTCCTTCAAGTTATTTACTATCATATATTTATTTATTTATTAAAGAAATGTTCCTTGTGTGGTTACTGTGGTATTTATAGAAGTAATAAAAGTATATCTAAATGCTTCCACCAACATATAATGCAAATTACCAATTTTTTTTTCATATAATAGATCCTAAAGGCTTAATTAAAGGAGAACAATTGAGGGAATTTACTCAAAAAGTAAGTAAATAATTATTATGTATAAACTTGTTAATTTGGCATGCTTTGATTTTATTTAGTTTTGTAATATCTTGAATTTTTTGTTAATTCAATAAAATGTTTAAAGTTGTTGAAAATAGGATTGTGCTGGGTGATCGTACATTTTGGTTTGATAGTTGTTTCTTTAAAACTATACAGAGTAGTAGGTTTCTGTAAAAATGTAGCTAGTGGCCCTTTTTAGGGAAAAAAACATCAATTTTTATACAAAATTGATGTTTCTTTGTCCATTAAAGACATCAATTCTTATATAAAACTGATGTCTTTAGTGGTTGAAAAAAGACGTTGGTTTTGTCAGGTCCCAAACAGGCAGTAGATAAAAACGTGATAAACAGTTTATATAGCGGAAATAACTTTGGATCTTGCCCCTATCT
>JANHAO010019957.1:0-13018 GCA_026873985.1 Saraca asoca
TTAATTTTGTTCAATTAAGTCCCTCTATCTATTACCTCTAATATTGTTAATAAAATTGATGACATATAAACTTAACATATAATGTTCTACCTTCCAATATAATTATGAATGATAAATATGTTCTACAGGAGAGTAAGTGGTCATTTGAGTTAAATTGTCATTGTATTAAAGGAAAAAAAAAAGATACAAGTAAAGTGTTCATCATTTATCCCTATTTTTGAAACTTGTCACTAATTGAAAAAAAAATATCGTATGCATTATTTAAATATATCTTATATGTATTATTTAAATAGTTTGTAAAGATATCTTATATACATTATTTAAACATATAAAACTTGTCACTAATTGAAAACAAAAAAAAAAAGAATTTTTATTCTATTGCAACCATACAAAACTTTTAGGTTTAATATATATAACATTTTTAATTTGCCTCTGCTTTAATTTTTTTAGTGGCTATAATTCATAACAGTATTTAAGATGTTCCTAGATTCATCCTAAATTTACGTTGCACCTCATAACTTATAATAATGATTAGTTACCATTCTAGAAGCAGCTACTAATATCTAAATGATAGTAATTATATAAAAAATTAAACATATAAAACTTGTGACCAATTTAAAAAAAAACTTGTCATACACATTATTTAAATGTGTCTCATATGTATTATTTAAATAGTTTGTAAAGATATTTCATATACATTATTTAAACATATAAAATATGTCACTAATTGAAAACAAAAAAAAAAGAATTTTTATTTTATTGCAACCATACAAGTTTTTTATTTTTTTGTTCTTAAAACTGTTTCCTGAAACATTTTTTTCAAACGAGTTTTCTACTCTTCTGTTTTCAGAAAACTATTCTCAAAATTTTACATCCAAACAAATTTTTTGTTCTTTTGTTCTAAAAAAATAGTTTTTAGGACTGTTTTTAAAAAACAATAAAATAATGTACAGTTCTCTTAGTGTGCAGAGGTTTTTGGTGCTTTTCTAGATTGATGAAGAGCACCCCTGCCTTGACCTTTTGTTTGCTTGACGACCCATCAACGTACAGTTCCTAACTTAGAGCTTCTAATGTCTCCACTTCTTCTTGTATGGGTCCGATGAATTCTATTATGAAGTCTGCTAGAGCTTGCTCTTTGATTGCCAGTCTAGGCTTATATTCAATTTCAATTGAGCTAGCTCGATTGCCTATTTGAAGAGATGCCTTGAGACATCCGTCTTTTGTAAAACTTGTCTGAGTGGGAACTATGTCAGCACTTCTATGCTGTGTGCTTGGAAATAGGGTCGCAGCTTTCTCGAGGCAACTACTAGGCAGTAGGCAAGTTTTTTCATTGGTAAATACCTTGTCTCTGTATCTAGTAATCTTTTGCTCATGTAGTAAATGGGAAACTGAGCCTCGCCTTCTTTTCACATTAGAGCCACACTGAGGGCATATCGGGATATTCCCAAATAGATGATCAACTTCTCTCCTTCTTTTGGTTTTGATAGAAGAGGAGCTCACCCAAGATATTGTTTGAGCCACTAGAAGGCAATTTCGTACTACTGCATCCATTCGAACCTCTTTGCCTTCTTTAGGATGTCGAAGAAAGGGACACATTTATCTATTACTTTAGAGATAAACTTGCTTAATGCTGTGACTTAGCTGTTCAAACTCTGGATATCTTTAGGCCTAGTAGGGGATCTCATGTTAATAAGGGCTTTAATTTTTTTAGGGTTTGCCTCAATCCCCCTACTATTCATTATGAAGCCAAGAAACTTTTTGGAGGTGACCCTGAATGCATATTTATGCAGATTCAGCTTCATTCGATACTTGTTCAGGATTTGAAACATTTCCCCCACGTTGCAGACGTTGTTGGTGACTTGTTCAAACTTTACCAACATGTTATCCATGTACACCTCCATTGTTTTCCCGATTTGATCTTTGAACATCATGTTCACTAACTACTGATAGGTTGCCTCTGCATTCTTTAGCCCAAAGGGCATCACTTTATAGTAGTACAATTTGAGATTGGTGATGAATGACGTGTGCTCTTCATCCTGTGGGGCCATGGGAATCTGGTCATATCCTGAGTAAGCATCCATGAAGCTTAAGAGTTCGTGTCCTACTATTGCATCCACAAGCTAATCAATCCTCGGTAGGGGAAAGCTGTCCTTCGGGCATACCTTATTAAGGTCAGTGAAGTCAATGCAAGTTCTCTACTTCCCATTTTTCTTCTTTACAAGAATAGGATTGGCTACCTAAGTGGGATAATGTGCTTCCCAGATAAGCTTATTCGCTAAGAGCTTATCCACCTCTTATTTTAATGCCTCATACTGTTTGGTGGTCATTGGCCTTCACTTTTGGTGAACTAGCTTATGGAGAAGATCAACATTTAATCTATACGACAAAACTTTCAGGTTAATCCTAACCATGTTTTCATGGTTCCAAGTGAAGACATCAGTATTTGCTTTGAGAAATTATATTAGCTTCATCTTCACGCCTGGAGAAAGATTCTTTCCTAATTTGAGGCATCTTTTAGAGTCTGCCTCATTGACTCGAACCTCTTCAAGTTCTTCCGTTGGACCTGTCAATCTTTCAACATCCACCTCACAAGGGTCCAAGTCATAGCTTATGCCAATCAAACTCATGGGTCGTGGCTCTCCTCTGGAGACCACATCAATCTTTCTTTCCTTTTCCCCTATTTCGACTGTGTCTCTATAGCATCATCGGGCCACTTCTTACTCTTCTTGAATGCATCCAATTCTATTTGGTGTTGGGAACTTGATGATGAGCATTTTTGGTAATATGACCATGTCTAGGTCATTCATCACTGGTTGCCCCAACACCACATTATATGTTGATGGAGAGTTAATGATCAAAAAGTCAGCCAAGGTAGTGGCTTGATAGCCCAAATCTCTAAGGGTTATAGTGAGCTTGATTTGCCTCGTTGGGACTACTACATGTCTTGTGAAGCTAAAAAGAGGTTCTGGGGAAAGCTTGAGTTAGTTAGGGTTTGTACCCATCTGGTCAAAGCACTGTCGGTACATCATATTTACTAAACTGCCCGTGTCCATCATAATTCTCCGCACCTCAGCATTACTAATTTTAGCTTGGATGGCCACAATGTTGTTATATGGAGAATGTACTCCCTAAGCGTCTTTGCTGCTAAAAGTAATGCAACTAGAGCTTATTTTGGCTTTCTTTGCTAGTCCCCTAGCTTCATCACACCTTGCAAGTAGGACATGTCTTGCCTTCCATGCATATCACTCGTGGGACCTTTTTGAAGCTCCAACAATATGTGATCCATCGTGAATGGTGAATATGGTCCTCACCGAGGGTGTCCCTTCATGTTCGAGAGTCTACTGGTGTTATTGTTGAACTGGTTGGTGAGGCCATGGAGGTCATCGTCATGAGTGTCACACCATATAATCTCTCAAGTAATCTCTCCTAATGAGGTCCTTGATAGCATCTTTGAATGACCATCAATCTGAAGTGTTGTGCTTGACTTCATTATGATAGGCATAAAATCTATTCTTATTTCTTTGCTCGAGGGGAACCTTTAAGGGCTTAGGCCTCCCGAAGTCCTCATTATCCCTCTCCATTGCAAAGATCCTTTCTAAGGTGTCAGATAGGATGCTGTAACTATCATAGTGACCTTGATGTATTGGTCGCTCACCCCTGGCTTTCTTCGCGACCTGCACATCGGAGCCCCCCTTTTTGGTTGCCTCTATTTTTCCCGCCATTATTCCTCTTCTTGCCCTAGTTGGAGCCACCTGCCTTGTCTTTTTGATTAAGCTTCTTGGTGCCAAAAGTCTCCTCCCACCTTATTTCTTTAGTAGCTAGATCATAAAACTTGCCCAAGTTTTTTACCAGATACTTGTATATGCTTTTATAAAGCTTACTATCCTTACGGAGCCCAATTGAAATGGATGTAAGGATGCTCTCGTCTGAAGGGTTCTCAACATTGTAGATCTCACATCTAAACTAAGTAATTTAATCCTTCAGTGACTCATCTTTTTGCTGAAAGATAGTCATGAGGTGGCAGAATGATGCGAGTTGTATCTTCAACACCTTGTACTAGTTGAGGAATTTTATTTGGCATTCATCCCAGCTATGAAGACTAGAGGTAGGAAGGCTTCTGAGTTATATCCTGGGTATTTCCCCAAGTGTCACAGGGAAAACGTGGCATTTGACTAGTGGGTTTGTAGTTTGGAGGTCCATTTGGATATTAAATGCATCCAAATGGTTGTAAGGGTCAGTATCCCCGTTATATGGTAGGATGTTAGGGACTTTGAATCTTCGGGGAAGGGCTTTTGTTTCAATCTGTCGAGTGAATGACGTTCGTTCCTTATAACTGCCTTGGTTGCTTTGAGCCCTAGGTCATTTTTCTAGCTCCTTCACCCTTTGGAGTAGCTCGTGAATCACTGGGTCTTGAGTCTTAAACTGTCGGTTGGTGGTGCAATGGCTACTGTCATTCTCTTGATCTCAAGAATGGTGATCAAAGGTTTTGTGCTTTTTACTGTGCCCTTGCCCCAATGAGCGGTGATCTGATCTACACCCTTGATCGGGCCTACTTAAGCTTCTTTCTTGTTGCAAGCTCTAAGGTTGTTGATTGTCTTTTTCATCATCTTTGCAGACTCGATGAACTTCTAATTTTAACCGTGAGTTGGACGAGTGCACAAAGCCAGCTTGATGATGTTCTTCTCTAATAGCCCTCTCTTACTGGGCTCTGGGTTGCTGGGGTCCTCCTCTAGGTGTAGCATCCTCAATTTGCATTTGTGCACCCTAGGCTTGTGCTTGAGCCAATTCTCTCACCGCATCGACCAACTTTCTCACAGTGTTTTCAAGCGTTTCCTGGCGCTGGAACAATGCTTAGAGCTCCATTGGTGTCAAAGGCAATAGGTTGATGAGGAGTGAAAGATGCCATACCAATTGTAACACTTATTGTTAGGGTGATAGAGGTGCCTACCACAGGGAAGACTGAGCCTTTGGCTAGTAACATTTCTTTTTGTTGTTGTACGTGACCCTCGAGTTAGCTGATAATAGCATCAGAGCTTCTAGTGGTTCTTCCTTTCGCCATTGTAATGGAAAGTAAACCAAAGAAAGAGAGAACATAGTTGGGGGCCTTCTTTCTAGTGCCAAAATATCGACGATAAAATTTGGTTTAGTGAACCCAAATCTTAGTCAACCTGAACAATCCTTCAACACCCCAAATTGCAAGCTGATGATACCATTTATAACAGGAAAAAGAATGAGAAGAAGGAAGAACAATAGACACAGAAGCTTTTATTGTAGTTTAGCTAAAACCAGTTTAGCCCCTATGTCCATAGTGGTTTATATTAGCTCTATATGGTGGTTTCTCTATAAAGCTTGACAGAGTTACAATATCAATGCTCTCTCACTGTATCAGCAAAGTATCTGTATGCAATTGCTCTCACTTACTTACAATGATATATCCCTCCCTCCCTTATTTATAGAAGCTGGGAGGGTTACAAGTGTAATTTGAAAAATAGCAAAATGATTATTTATGCCATCATAAGCAATAAATGCTTGGCATTTAACTATTGGATTTTGGAGGTTGATGTGTTGGTTTTGGGGGCTGACTTATTAGTTTGAAGAATGTGCCTTTAGGTGCTGACTAGACCTTGGCATTCTGTACATAATCCTTGAGACAGCTCATTGGACAGTCCAAGCTTGCATTAGGTGACCTGCTGACTATGTTGGTAGGTTTAGCGAGTTGGGACTTGTCTCGGTCTCATTTCGTGCCCTGGGCTTGAAGCTAAGGAGATGGTGCCTCCGTTGAGTGACCTCCATTGTTAGGTGATTTGGGCCCTTTCTAGCTGAACTCAACTTCTTAATGGGCTTCAGCCGGCCCATTTTACATTGTCTAGAAAATACCCATAACAATAATCAATACATAATTCATTTCATTCGCACAGTATCAATTATTAATAAAATTAAAAAAGAAAAACGACTATTATCTAGAAATAGAGAGAGAAAGAGTAAGATGAAGAAAATTAGTTCAAACTACTGAAAGAAGAGTGAGAGTGAACTAGGCTTTTGTGGTTGACCAGAGAGTGAGAGTGAAGGTGCCTTCGAATTGTTGGAGATGGAAGGAGAGAGAGCTATGATATGAAACCTAGAAGAATGCAAAAGTGATAGTTAGATGTATGGAAACTTCTATATAAATGGAACATGTTCGATGTTGGTTGTTTAGTTAGAATCGACGTTTTAATTTTTATTTAAACATGCATATTTCTGCCACTGTGTCCTATTTGTTTTAAATTTATTTTTGCTCATTTTTTTTCTTATATAGTTAGTTGCCTATAAACAGCAAATGTATAATTATATAGTTAGTTGCCTATATACAATAAACACATAATATATTAAATATAAGCATATAAAATTATATAGTTGCCAATAAATACAATCAATTACCTTTAATTTCTTCTGATTTTTTTCTCTATGAGGATTTTCAATCCATATCCTTTCACTAAGCCAATTCGAATTGACATTTGACCTATCAAGTTAAGATTTGAATCTATACTTAATTTCCTGCATAATATATTAGGGTGACCTAAAATTAACAGACATCGAGGACAAATAATTAAACATCATCAATATGCAATTCATTTCATCTCCACAACATCAATTATTAATAAAATTTAAAAAGAAAAATAACTGTTATCTAGAAACAGAAAGAAAGAGAGAGAGAGAGAGAGCAAGATGAAGAAGATCAGTTTAAACCATCGAAAGAAGAGTGAGAGTGAGTTAGACTTTTGTGGTTAGCGAGAAAGTAAGAGTGAGAGTAAGATAAGAGTGCTTTTGAATCATCGAATATGGAAGGGGAGAGAGCTACGATATCAAACCTAAAAGAAAGTGAGAGTGACAGTTAGATGCACAAAAACCTCTATATAAATGGAACATGTTCGATGTCGGTCGTTTAGTTAGAATCAGTGTCTTAATTTTCATTTAAACATGCATATTTCTACCATCGTGTCTTATTTATTTTGAATTTATTTTTAATTATTTTATTTTCTTAGATAATATATTACAATTTTTCACAAATAAATTGCTCAAAGGTTAATTATTTTCTAAATTACTTTTTACCATTAAATTAATGCTTAAGTTTTTGAATTATTTTATCCAATTTAATAGTATTAAATTCTTGAAATATATTGTAGTATTTGTAAAATGGAATTATTTTATTTTGAAGAAAAAAATTAATGGTTAGAAAATAAATTTTGTTCATAAATAAAATTAAGCAAAATAATAAGAGTTTTAAAGAAACATAAATCTTTAATAAATTAATTTGTAATATATAAATTTATTTAAAATGAGTAGAGACTTTTGATGTCGATTTTGTTAGCCTAGCTATCATTTTTTCTTCAGTTTTGATGTCGATAAACATTTTCATTTGATGTCACGATCTACTATTTGCTTTAAGTATTTGTTTATTTTATAGGCTTAAAGTTGATTAAGTGACATTGAAAATATCAAAAGATCCAACCTAGTCTCAGGATTTATTGATGTTTATAGGATCTTTTGTAAGTGTAATCTAATAAGTTTTTGATCTAAATTTTCTAAAATAAATAATCTGAGGTAGAAATAAATCAAATGAAATGAGTTTAGATAAAATATTTTCTAACTATATTTTAAATGCAATCTCATAAGTTAAATTTTTATAGAAAATTATTTTTCACTTTGTGAATCGATTCGCGAATTGATTCATAGAAGGAATCTTGTGGAATGTATTTAAATCAATTCATGAAGAAAAGTTTTTGAAAATAATTTTACTGAAAAATTTGAAAACATTTTGAATCAATTAAGTAATCAATTTACAAATCTTTTTACATAGAGGGTTAATCGATTTATGCATCAATTCAATCATGAATTTTTCCATGATTTTCATAAGCTGAATTAATTTACAAATCTATTAGTCAGTTATTAGTTAATTATAACTACTATGAATCGATTCACGAATTGATTCAAGACTTGAAAATTAGTTATTTTTAAATGTCGATTACAGTAACTATAAATAGCCTCTCACTTTCATTTCAACATAGAACTTCATATCATTCTCTATCACATTGAGCGTGGAAAATAGAGAAAGTTCTTGTGCTTCATCTGATCTAACTTTGCCTCTCAAGATCAAATTGATTAAAAGCTTAAATCAAATTCTCTGAAGATTACATAGTTAGATGTTTGAGATTTTCATCTCAAACTTTGGTATTGTATTTCTTACCTTGTTCTTTATTTCAGATTTCTAAGTTGATAGGAATTTAGTCTTTCATTTGCAATTTCTAGGTTGATAAAAATTAGGGATACAAAGGAAGAGATTAATCTTCCATTTGTATTTTCTTTAGTTATAAGGTTGATTATAGTGAAAGTGTATTGAATTCTTTGTACATCTCTAGGTTATGAGATTGATCATAATCTTTAGGAGATAAAAGAATTATTGTATCCATAGGTTTAGCAAGAACCTAGTGGAAATCTTTCTATAAACTAGTTTTCAGGAGTCCGATTTAAATCTTGTGAATTAATAATAGAAAGAGATTATTTGGTTGAGAATTATCCAGTAGATATAGACTTCATTTGCAGTTTCAGGTGAAGTTGAAACACTTTAAAATCCTGGTGTTCTTGATTTATCTTTCTACACCTTTCATTACTGCATTTTTCTATTTTGACATTTTGCTGCATGTCTAAATTCTAATATAATTCTGATATACGTGCATCTCTAAATTTTAATATATTTTTGTTATTATGAAATTGTTAAATTGAATTTAATTTGATCAATTGGAAATTGAATCCATAATAATATCAACAATTTCAATATCATCTTTATCTTCCAATAGAAATTTTTATTGAAAAACCTTGTTAATCTCTCAGGCAAAAAGAGTATTTTTACAAATGTAAATAGGGCAAGATTCATATTTTTGGGACCCTCAGTTGGTATCAGAGCTTTAGCTCTTAATATTTTTTTATTTTTTCCTAAAGAGAATAGATTTTAGTTTCACATTGTTACTTGAATGTCCTCATGTGAATAAGCCACCTGGTTTTAATGGACATCATTATACCTATTGAAAATAAAAGATTAAAGACTTTATTAAAACAACTGACATTGATATGTGGGAACTTGTAGGGGATAGTTATAATTCTCCACAAACACTAATAAATGGCACTGTAAAACCTAAGCCTAAGTCCTTATGGATAGAAAAGGAAAGAAAGAAGCACCTTCTCACCTTTAAAGTTAAGTGGATTATTTCCAACTCACTTTCCCCAACTGAGTATGAAAGGATTTCAAATTGCACTATTGCTAAACATATTTGAGGCACCTTGGAAGTAGCATATGTAGGCACAACTCAGGTTAAAGCATCTAAAGAACATGTACTAGTGTCTGAATATGAAATGTTAAAAATGGAAAAGGGTAAGTTAATTAGAGATCTGATTCAAAGATTCATTGCCATCACTAGATTACTCTTGTTACTTGGAAGAAGTTTTGATAATATAGACTTAGTCCATAAAATCCTAAGATCTCTCACTAAAGAAAGCTAGCCAAAAGTAATAGCTATAAAGGAATCATTGAAGATGGGGATGCCAACAATCTAGGAGCTTTATGGAAACTTAGAAGAGCATGAATTAGAGCTAAAGAGGTATAGAAAAAATGGAGATGATAGGAAGAAGAAGACATTGGCATTGAAAGCTACTAAGAAAATTGAATATGATGAAGAAAAGTCAGAAAGTAGTGAAAGTGAAGATAAAGATGATGATATACTCTTATTAAGCAAGAAACAACTAAGACTGCTTAAAGAAAAGAGGAATAAAGGAAAAAAGAAAGCAGATGAACCAAGAAGGAATCAAAATAAAAATGAATATGAGTCAACCTGCTTTGAATGTAAAAAGACTAGACACTTTAAACCAGATTGTCCTGATTACTTGAAGAAACAATTGGAAAAAGAAAGAAAGAAGAGAAAGACATCCCATAAGAAAGGCAATCTAGAAATTTAGGATGATGATCAAGTTGATTCTTCAGAAGAAGAAGAAATAGAGGAAAAAGCTCTCCTCTACCTCATGACCAAGCTTGATGAGGACAATGAGGTCTTCGATAATGACTCTATTTTTTACTCTAGAGATGAGCTTAATTCTGATAATGATAGTGATGATATGCATGTTAAACTATATAATGCATTCGTAAAAACTAAGAAAGATTTAAATCATGGAAATAAAGAAAAATAAAGTTTGCTTGATAGAGTTAAAATAATTGAGAAAGAAAATCATGATTTGAATCTTTTAGCTCAAAATGCATTGAATGAATGCAAAGTTTGTGATCAATGTGAGATTTATAAGTCTAAAATAGACACATTGACCAAGGCTTTACAAGGATTTACAAACAGTAAAATGAGACTTAATGATATGCTACAAAATCAAACTAGGTTTCAACATAGGACTGGCTTAGGATATAGATAGCAAAATAAAAGGTGACCCAACAAAAGATCTAAGATTGCCAAGTCAAATAGAAAATTCAATCACATTACATGTTTTTACTACAATCAGAAGGGACTTCACATCAAGCATTGTCCATACAGAAATGGAACATATTTGTAGAAGCCAAATGAGAAACTTGTGTGGTTACCTAAAAGTTATCCTCCTATGATTACTAATCAATATGAACCTAAGATCCATTGGGTACCACAAATGCAAGTGTAGCTTCTATTTTGCAGGTATGTAGAAGATAAAGAAGCAACCGCCTTCTAAAGAACCAAATCATAAAAGTTACTCTCACCACAACACTAGGAAATACTAATCCCTATTTTTAGTATATAATTTCATACTTTTATATTTATATTTGATTATGCATGTTTGATTAGTATTTTGCAAATTCTAACTTAAGCATCGAAGTTTTCTAAGTTTGTTTTGCAGGTATATAATATGAAATTTGAGGTAAAAATCATGTTAAGATGTTTGATATTGATTAATATACCATATGTCAAGAGTTTTAAAACAAAACTACATAAAAACTAATTTTAGACTCTCTGAATCGAATCTTGAATCAATTTGAATTTTTCTAGGTTTTCAGAGAGTTTTTGAATCTATTAACGAATCGATTCACAACTCCAAATTTTTCACTATAAATCAATTCACAAACCGATTTAGACCATTTTTCAATCCTTCGGGAAGAAATCAAATTGTTCCAAAATTTTTGAAATTGTAATTCAAACCCCCCTGAATCGATTCCAGACTTGATTTAAGACCTGAAATATGTAAAAATAAAATGATTCATACATTACATCTAAAATTAAGCAGAATCATTATTTCAAGGGGAGATTATGGAGATTAATGAGATTAATATCATGATTGATTTACAAATTATCTTTTAATCCTTTTATCCCTATTATATGATAGGGCACTATTGCTTTTTAATATGCTAAAAAGGGGAGAAGGTTGGGATTTTAGATAATAAGAAATGAGATTTTTGATAAGATCTATAAAGGAGAATGATTAGATTTAAATAAAAGGGAGTAAACCCTCATTTAAAATTTTCATTGTATGCTTACTTTGATGATCATTTAAAATTATTTGTCACCATCAACAAGGGGGAGATTGCTAGCCTAGCTATCATTTCTTCTTCAGTTTTGGTGTTAAAAAATAATTTTATTTGATGTTATGATCTAGCTATGTGCTTTGAATATTTATTTATTTTGCAAACTTAAAGTTGATCACGTGACATTGAAAATATCAAAGTCTTAGGATTTATTAATATTTATAAGATCTTTTGTAAGTGTAATCTAATCAATTTTTGATCCAAATTTTCTAAAATAAATAACTTGAGGTAGAAATAAATCAAATGAAATGAGTGTAAATTAAATGTTTTCAAGCTATATTTTTATGTAATTTCACAAGTTAAATTTATAACTTGATTCATGGAAGGAATCTTGTGGAATGTACTCGAATCAATCCATAAAGAAAAGTTTTTGAATCAAAACATTAGAAAACATTTTGAATCAATTAAGCAATTGATTCACAAATCTTTTTACAAAGAGAGTTAATCTATTCATACATCAATTCAGATGTGAATTTCTTCATAATTTTCATAAGCTGAATCAATTCACAAATTGATTAATTAGTTATAACCGCTATGAATTAATTCATGAATCAATTCAAGACTTAAAAATCAGTTATTTTCAAATGTTAGTTACAACAACTATAAATACCCTTTCACTCTTATTTCAACATAGAACTTCATATCATTCTCTATCACTTTGAGCACAAAAAACAGAGAGAGTTCTTATGCTTCATCTAATCTAGCTTTACCCTCTCAAGATCAAATTGATTAAAAACATGGATAAAATTCTATGAAGATTACAAAGCTAGATGTTTCAGATTTTCATCTTAAACTTTGGTATTATATTTCTTACCTTGTTCTTTATTTCAGATCGCTAGGTTGATAGGAATCAAGTCTTTCATTTGCATTTTCTAGGTTAATAGAAATTAGGGATATAAAGGAAGAGATTGATCTTTCCTTTACATCTTTTTTTGTTATAAGGTTGATTATAGCTAGTTGAAGGTGTATTGAATTCTTTGTACATCTTTAGGTTGTGAAGTTGATCATAATCTTTAGGAGATAGAAGAATTGTTGTATCCATAGCTTCAGTAAGAGCCTAGTGTAAATCTTATTGTAAACTAGTTTTTCCGGTTTAAATCCTGTGAATTAATAATAGAAAGAGACTATCCAGTTGAGGATTGCCCAGTGGTTGTAGGCTTTATCTGTGGTTTTAGATGAAGTTGAACCACTTTAAATTCCTAGTGTTCTTGATTTGTCTTTCTGCATGTTTCCTTACTGTGTTATGCTATTTTGACATTCTGCTACATCTCTAAATTTTGATATAAGTGCATCTCTATCTGATATATTTTTGTTGTGCTAAAATTGTTAAACTAAATTTAATTTGTTCAATTGGAAATTGAATTCATAACAATATAAGCAACTTCAATATTATCTTTATCTTCCAATAGAAATTTTTATTGAAAAATCTTGTGCAAC
>JANHAO010019958.1:0-13017 GCA_026873985.1 Saraca asoca
GTTTGAGTGTTCTCAAATGCCGCATCCTGTGAGTTGCTCTGGAGCCACTAAAAAAAAATTGGTAGATTTTCCTTTTGTAGCATCTGGAACTTATATTTTTTCAAACGTTTAAAGCTACTGGAGCACATTACATTTGTGGATACGCCTGGAGTTTTATCTGGAGAAAAGCAACGGACTCAACGGGCATATGATTTTACAGGAGTAACTTCTTGGTTTGCTGCCAAGTGTGACTTGATACTTCTCCTGTTTGATCCTCACAAACTTGATGTTAGTGACGAGTTCAAGCGTGTCATAGCATCCTTACGTGGGCATGATGACAAAATTCGAGTGGTTTTGAACAAGGCTCACCAAATTGATACTCAACAAGTAAGAGCTTGTGTGGCTATGCTTCATTTTGACATGTTTATTTAACTAAATCTTTTGCAATGTGGTGGAGGGGAAACTTAACTTGCCTACTTGGATGGCTCTTTGTTGCAGCTGATGAGGGTTTATGGGGCATTAATGTGGTCACTTGGGAAGGTGCTGAACACTCCTGAGGTCATGCGTGTGTATATTGGGTAAGTTGCTTAATATATGGAAATATACTCCATTGCTATTCTTGAAGTATTTTTATGCACACAGGCAATTTGTTACCGCAATTACTAGTTGAACTTAAAATATCTGGACCCTGTGTCATGTAGTTGGCTCTTTGTTGACTTCCCTTGGCAGGAATACTCTCTATGTGATTGTTTGCTGTATCATTTTCTGGGAATTCTTGATGTAATGTAACTGATTCGTTCACATAGTTTGGTATTCCTTTGTGGCTATTTTGGCACAGTTCTTTCAACGACCAACCAGTAGATGGTGTTGTCAGTGGTCCCATTGGTAAGGAACTCTTTGAAAAAGAACAGGAGGACCTTCTCTCAGATCTGAAAGATATACCGAAGAAAGCTTGTGATAGAAAAGTGAGTTTTCCTGCAATTTCTCTTAACCTTTTCACCAAAATAAGTTTAATTATGCTTCCATCATCCATGTGTGTATTAGCAAAAAACTACATTGAGAATCAGAACTTTTTGATTTGAAATTTTGGAAAGATTTGAAAAATTAAGGGGGCTGGCATGATTTTTGTAAACAAGATTAACAGGAACTCTGCCTTTTAATCTGTGAATCCAATTACTCAAATTGCTTTTGCTTCTTTTTTTAAAGGTACACAAACATATTTGAAAATAAAAACATAAACTCATGTCCTGAAAGTATGCTTCTGGTTTTTTTATGTCCATATCAAACCATACCATAGAATCTTTCTGTTTTGGGAAGAATTTTATTGGTGCAACTAAAGGCTGTTATTTTTGGATCTTAGTATCCAGTTAATCTCTAATCACATTTAACTCATTGAAGTTGCTTCTTGTCACTACTAAGATAATGTGTTTATATTGCAGATCAATGAATTTGTGAAACGTGCCCGTGCTGTCAAGATACATGCTTATATTATTAGTCATCTGAAAAAGGAGATGCCTTCTATGATTGGCAAAGCTAAGACGCAGCAAAAGCTGATTGATAACTTGGAAGAAGAATTTGTGAAGGTATGAACCTGATTTTTTGCATCCATTTTGTTCTTGTGCGACTCATTTTGATTTAAGCTTTACTTGCATATATATAACCATGTATTTTCAAAAAACAGGTGCAACGAGAGTTCCATCTACCACCTGGGGACTTCCCAAATGTTGAGCAATTCAAAGAAACATTGGGAGGTTACAACTTCGATAAGTTTGAGAGATTGAAACCGAAAATGATACAAGCAGTTGATGAAATGCTGGCCTATGACATTCCAAACCTCCTAAAGAATTTTAGAAATCCCTATGATTAAGCTTGGTCGGTTTTGATAGTGATCTTAATTAATAGATTGGTTGACTCTTATTTGTGGCATATAATCTATGTACCAAGTTCTGGATGTACTGTCTTCATCAAAGAAAAATTAGGAGACTATGAATGGCTCTTTAGTTTTTAAGGCAGATCGTAAAATAAGTGTACCGTGCTGCTTGTTCTCCCGCAGGGAACTATTGCTCAATAAAGATGTCTTCTTGATCTATAGTTAAAGGAAAATGCTAAAAGAGCTGAGCATTGGAACCAAATGTTAGTCTAGAATGAGGCCATATTATTTGTTGCCTTTGAATAACTGGATTTCACCACCATTGTGCTAGGTGAAATAGCAATGGAATCAACAATAAAATTTCCATAAATTAAACAGGAAGAAAAGGCAAAATTATTTTCCTCAAGTTCTCTATTTGTGTTGAGCGTAATTTCTGTATGAGACCGGCAAATAAAGAGATTAGGAGAATGAGTCAAAACTCCATTGAAAGGAAGCCGTTGAATGTGGTCTAATGTTGAGAGATTTGAGTAATTTGTGAAAGATTTTGTGAAGAGAGGTTTGAGTAACCTGTGGAAGATTTTGAGTTTGAATTTTTAAGTTGTCAGCGTATCAAAAATAAAATAAAATAAAAATCCACTGACAACTTAAATTGTTAAGTTAGTGTTGACAATTTCAATGGTCAAGTTGGTATAGAGAGAAGTATGTTCACACTCATAGGGTAGGACTGTGGTACCCGAAGGATATGAATCTCCTCTGTTTCTAAGAGAAATAAATGATAGAGAGAGCTCTCTTAAATTAAAGAAAATTGATAAGTAAAAAGTTGAGGAAATCTAGATCCGGAATGAGAAAGATATAGAAAGAACTCTTCTTCCTTTGGTAACAGACAAGGTACTTGGCTGGCAGCTGCTAAGCCTGCACTACGCCGTCGTCTAGCGTGAAGCAAAGAAACAGAGTAAATGAACAAATCTGTCCTAAAACATTAATTTGACATCAAATAAATTTTTAATTTTATTCTGATATCAATTGAGTCCTTCTGTTAGAAGATTCAAAAGGAAAACTCAATTGATTTTAAAATAAAATTAAAAATTAATTTGATATCAAATTAATCTTTTATGGATGAATTTATCTATTTACTTTAAGGAGGTCATGCTTATTTCCATTATTGATTTTATCTTTTTTTTTGGGTAAATTATGGTTTCACCTTTTAAAATAACTCATAATTTGATAATACAAGTTAAAACTGTTTATAACTGATTTTTAAAAGCATCCTTAAATTAGGGTGATACTCCTGATTTATGTTATGTTTGTATAATACACGCATGGTGATATGATTTATCTAAGAACTTGCTTCCATGTACATATTTCATTGATACATGTTTTTCCTTTCTATTAAAAAAATTCTTCTTAATTTATTCTCAATATAATAATGCTTTGTTTTCTTTTCAGTGCATTTATTTTCCTTTTTCCAAACAATTTATTAATGTTCTGCAAATATCATTTACCAATAAATTGACCTTAATATCGTGGAACGTGTTTCTAATAGCAATAATTATGTATTTGGTGAAAAAGGATTTTGACTGTAAATTGAAGCTCTATAACATAAGAGGCAACTACAACTATGTAATTTAAGGCTAAGGCTAAACTACATATTTGAAGACTTTTACATCATCTATGAAATACTTGTAAAAAGTTTTGTAAAAAAAAAAAGCACAACTTTATTCATGTTTTTCCATGTAATAAATATATAAAAAAATAAAATCACAACTTTTATTGCATTTTTTTTTTAGAAATAGATAGGAATATAATCCTAATTCAAGAATGCCTTTTTATATAAGGAATTGGGTTAACAAAGGTTTTAATCCTTATAATTTTAACAAATTCGTAAGTTAGTTTTTATAATTTTATTTTATATAATTACATCCTAAAATTTAAAATTATTTTAAAAAGTCTTCATTAACCATCGACTAATATTAAATCCAACTAACAGAATTCTAAGTGTTTATTATATTATATATTAGCATTTTACTTTTATTAATTTGCATACTAAATTCATTTATTAACCATAAGTTACCATATAGAAAAATTACCTTCATTATTTTTTTTAGGAGAAGAAAAATGAATCTATATATTAATAAGAATTAGAAAGGTTGAGTTTTTTTTTTCTTGAAATTATTGATAGAGAATGACTGAAGAAAAAAAATTCTCAATTAGATCTTGAGTTAGTTTTTGTTACTTGAATTTAATATAAGTTGATGGTAGGAATTTAATTACAAATTACTTTAAATTTTATAATAAAATTATATAAAATAAAACTATAAAAATTAAAATTTCTATTAATTCTATGTAATTTATAGTTTATAATTTGAATATACGTAATTATAATTTAAATATGTAATTTATAGTTTATAATTTAAATATACATAATTAATATAAATACATAATTATGTATTTATATTAATTACACATTTATAATTTAAACCTTAAAAGGAAAAGGCTTAGGAGCATATTGGAAACTAGTATTGATTAATAGGATCTATGCCTAATCTTAGTTATAGATTGTGTTCTTTTTAAAACTTGTAACAAATAACACATTAACTGCAAACTTTAAAGGATTTTATAAACTATTGAAACATAGACTATTATATATATTGAATTAGTTATAGCCTTGTATTTTGGATCGGATAATATACAGAGTTACTTCACATTAGGATATTTATATTGTGTTATTGTTAGACTTTTGTAGAGGCAATAATTCATTAAATTCATCCATAAAATATTTACTTAATATTAAATTAGCCATCAATTTTGTTGTGACATCAATTGAGTCTTCTTGTTAGTCATTATTAATAGGAGGTCTCAATTAATGTCAAAACAAAATGAATGATTAATTTGATGTTTAGTTAGTCTTTTAGGGACAAATTTTCCTATTTACTCAGAAAAATATTTAAAAACTGCTTGTAGAAAATGAGTTATGTTGATATCCTACTTTGAAAATAAACTATTTTTATGAATGTTATGAAAACTAATATTTTAGAAAAGCCAAAATCTTATAAATGCGAATCTTAACAAAAAATGCCTTGAAGTATTTTGAGAAAATTATATTGAACATTTCTAGTTATAACAGGCATCTCTTCTATTTTTTGGAAATACATTGTTGCCCGTCTAGTTGCAAAATGAAAGGAGGTTTAAATTATGATTTAACTTGATACGGAGGTAAAGCAATGAAATAATTAATTCTAAATATAATTAATTTTCAAATAATTGATAATTGATTATATATTCGGTAATATTTTTTTATAATTAATTATATATAATTTATTTTTATTTAAATGATATATAGAAAAATTATTTTTATATTAAATTGCTGAAAAAGAAATAAATCAAGAGAGAGAAAAAGAATATCTTATTATTATTATTAGAAAAAGGATAACGATAATAAAAGAAGAAAAAAATGAAGATAATATGAGTATAAATATAAAT
Organism: Saraca asoca; assembly: GCA_026873985.1. Taxonomy (NCBI): domain Eukaryota; kingdom Viridiplantae; phylum Streptophyta; class Magnoliopsida; order Fabales; family Fabaceae; genus Saraca; species Saraca asoca. The sequence goes on from JANHAO010019958.1 coordinate 5,330, forward strand.
ATTTTTCTTTCAAAAATCCTGATTAAATCAAATTTATTATTTATAATTGATTATTAAAAAATTTTAATCATTATATCAAATATTTCTAAAAATATAATTGATGATTGAGTACTTTGATCACTGTACCAACTAAGCATGGTCATGTTATGTTAAAATTTAAAGTACTAGGAGTTTTTTTAATTTTAATTCAACAGATATGTAAAGTTTTAGACCCAATTTCACTATTTTAGTTCTCTTCGTCTACTTGCATATTAGTACATATATGATATGGCATATGTTTTGCATGTAAAAACTTTTGGGGCCGTTTAGTTCAACATATGAAAATAGAAATAAAACAAAATCAAATAAAGAAAAATAAGGATAATGATAATGATTACTTTTTGATTTGTTTGGTTTAATTCAGTAAATATATAAAGTTTTAGACCCAATTTCACTATTTTAGTTTTCTTCGTCTACTTGCATATTACTACATATATGATATGGCATATGTTTTGCATGCCAAAACTTTTGGGGCCGTTTAGTTCAATATATGGAAATAGAAAGAAAATGGAATCAAATAAAGAGCAGTAAGGATAACGGTAGTGATTACTTTTTGATTTGTTTGGTTTAGACTAAGAATGAAATCACACAATTTATGATTTCCTTTTTTATTGTTTAGTTGGTTGGTGGTTAACAACAATAGATGGTTGTCAGTAGCGATCAATGATGGTGAACAGTAGTCAATGACAATATGAGGTGATGGGTGACAGTTAATAGTGGTAGGTGGTGATGGTCAGTGGCCAAGGGTGGTAGGTGGTGGTGGCTGAAGATCAGCAATTGCGTGTGATGATGGCTGGTGATCTACGGTAATATATAGTGATGGATAGTGGTCAACGATAGTAAGTAATAATGAATGGTAGTCAACGGTGGTAGTGTTGGAGGGTAATGGTCAACGATGAAAGATAATAGTTAGTGATGATCAGTGGTTACAGGTAATGATAGGTAATGATCAAGATTGGTAATGGTGTTGGGCAGATGTCAATGATGATAATAGTGGTGGGTGGTGGTTAACAATGAAAAGGGATGGTCAATAGTGATAGTGGTAATGGTGGTGGTCAATGGTTATAGTAATGGTAGGCAATAATCAATAACAGAAAATGATGATGAGTGATTGTAATGGTAGTGGTGGTGAAAGGTGGTCACGATGAAAGATGGTGATGAACAATGATTAATAGTAGTAATGGTGGTGGATGATGATTAATGGCTGAAGGTAATAATAGATGGTAGTCAATAATGATAGTGATAGTAAAACGCAATCAACAAGGGAAAGTGGTAATGAGTAATAGCAAAAGAAGTAGAGAGAGAGAAAAATGATTGTTTTATTTATTTTTAAAAGATGACGTAATTTGATAACTTAAGTGAGGAAAAAATTTTAAATAGACAGAATTCATTAACATTAAGTAATGATAACATATTTTATTATATATGAATCAAGCATTCAGTAAGAGAATTCGTTTTAATTCTTTTATCTACTTGAAATTTCCAAACCAAATGCCTATAAGAGGATAAACTCAATAAAAGGCATAAGTCCATTCTAAAGCGGAGATTACTGACCCTCTTAATACAAATTAGAGAAATTGTAACTAAAGCTTGATCCGCAAGTGGTAGAACACTGCTTGCAAAGCGAGAAAATGAGAACTCCACACTTGTTATAAGAGGATCTATAACTATAGTACTAATAATAAATGATGTTCATAAACAATATATCGTGATGATAATAAGACATTAATAGAAGAATGAATAAAATATTTTTTTATATAATTAAAATAATTTTATATCATGAAAACATAAGACATCATCTTTTCATAAGAGTATTTTAAAAAAAATTAAACTAAAAAACTCTTTAAATAAAATTTTCTTAATTTTAAATCAAATATAAAGATTTATTATTTTTTCAAATTTTTTTTTAAAAGATAAAAAATTTTGCGAATTATATTAGAATATTCTAACATCAAATTAATTTTAAGAGAGGCTAACGAAATTATGTAATTATAAGAATTTTCTTGGGCCAATGATTGAACAGTGTATATCTTTTCTTCTTAGTCACCAGGTCCACAACTCAAGTTTTGGGGCTGACAAGTCGATAACAAATTTCAAAAGCCCATAACCAAAGCAAGTTACAGAAAGTGAAAAAACATTTTGATCTTCCTCCTGCACGGTTGGCTCCAGCATCAGCGGCCTCTGTTAGCGTGTCCCGATTTCATTTTATTTTTCGAAACGATAAGATTCCCAGACACCTTTTTTATTTTCTGCCATAATCCGAAGCCTTGTCGATTGTCGATTTTAGGTTAGTGCAAGTTTGTGGATTCGGAAAAAATGCTTCCGCAGCGGTTGAAGAAAACTATCGGTGATAATCCAAAGAAGCTTGCCAATTTGATTGACCTCGTAAATCTTCCATCCACACTTAGGGATTTTGTTGGTCAATCTCAAATTTCTCGCTTGGGATGTTTTATGCGCGTTTGGTCCTACATCAAATCCAATAATCTTCAGGTTTCTTATTCTCTTCTATTACTACTCTACTTTCTGATCAAATCCATGTTAAGTAGTTGCTCCTTTATTTCATTCTTTATTCATTCATAAAGTGGTTTTGGGTATTATTGATAAGCCAAAGTTACATATTTTATGAATTTTGCTCTGCTATCTGTAACGATGGAACAATTCACATCAGTCGTTCAATGAAGGGATAAGGTGTGATGTTGAGGATTTTAGGCTTGATTTTGTCAACAATATTTTGGTCTTTGACTCTTTGCTTCAAAATTTTGTATGAAATGAACACTTAATATTTTCTTTGTAGAAACTAGGAAGGTAATCAATCAAAAAGGTTTAGGAACAAGGGAAGTTGGAAGATTGGAATGGAAGTCATGTCTAGTAGCTGAGCAATTCAAGAGATTAAAGACTAACCCCTCGTTTGGAACTACAAAAAAAAAATCAATTCATTTAAAATTGAATTTATGAACAATTTTGCATATGAATTCTGTTTTTTAAGGTTAAAAAATAGTGTTAGGTGATACTTGTTCTTACAGTACATTCTAATACTTGGAGACAGTGAGTTGAAGCAATATGTCATTTGTGTTGTTTGTCATCTGTTTCATTATGTAACTTGTTTTGAGCAATGCACTTTCAACTCCGTATTCTCTGTTATAGGATTATTTCAGAATAGAGGACAATTCCTTGAAGCCTTTTTCTCACATTTTGTTATATTTGAAACTTGATGTGATCGGATTGACTTGAATTACATGCATTCAGGGATGTCTAATAACACTAGTATGATTGTGTTTATATATATACAGTGGGTATCAATTGACACCGGCGTCTACCAAAAGCATACTTACACCATTGTATAACTTTTTATAGAATAAATTTCTCTCAAAATCTACCATTAGATTTAATACTACGTAGATTATACTTACAAATTTTTTTTATCAATTTGAAATTAATTACTATTCCATTAATAAACTTTAAAATTGACATAAAATATATCTTTTAAATATAAATAAATTATAACTATTTGATTGTAAGCTTATTGCAGTTCAAATGTTGTATACAAGATGATTTTGATAACTACTTATAATTCAATGGTTGGATAGGGGAAAAAAAAATGAGATTTTAGAAAGGGTTATTGAATAGTGTAAGTGTCCTAACTCTTACATGAGTGTCAATTGATTCCCTTCCCATATATATATATATATATATATATATATCTATTATAAAACAGCTGTTTCAGGATTATAAAAGAAAGTGAAAATTGAGAGGATCATATAAATATCTGATTGCAATATCTTAGAATCATGTTTTGGCTATATTTACTTTGATGCATTGATAATTTGAGATATCTATTCCTGAAATGACTGAGGGTTGTTGCCTTTACGATTGGTAGGATCCAAACAATAAGAATATTGTCAACTGTGATGAAAAGTTGAAGAGTATTTTGTTGGGGAAACCTCAAGTTGAGCTAGCAGAACTTCCCACACTTATAAAGCTGCATTTTCCCAAAGAGCCCAAGTAGGTGTATGATATTGATAAGATGCATGTAAAGATAACGTTTTTCATCAAATTTTGGAATGTTATTCAAGCTAGAGGCCTTGAGGCCTTGACTTTAAACTCACACAACCTTGGTGGGTTTATTAGTTTTGTTTTTTGATGTCCTAGTTTTCTAATTATTGTGATTCTGAAATTTTGTGACAGGACATTATAAATATTAGAGCAACCTTCCGCATGAATGAGTTTTTCTTACTTTGTCACTTTTTTCCTTTATTGCAGCAAAAGAATATTTCTTCATTATTTTCTTGTTGAAAGAATATTTCATCTTAATACTTGTAGTAGATAAAGCATGACGAGGGCTACCTTAATGACGATCCTCCTTTAACTATTTATAATTGTAAATTTGAATGATCATGGATCTTGTCATTTTTACAATTATACATGGGGGAAGGAAAGATTTTGGGAAAAAAAAAAACACTTTATTCATGTGTGATATGATTTTAGTTTTAATTTATTAATTTACCTACCCATAAAGCATGACGAGGGCTACCTTAATGACGATCCTCCTTTAACTATTTATAATTGTAAATTTGAATGTTCATGGATCTTGTCATTTTTGCAATTATACATGGGGAAAGGAAAGATTTTAGAAAAAAAAAAAATACACTTTCTTCGTGTGTGATATGATTTTAGTTTTAATTTATTAATTTACCTACCCATGATTTAAAATGTCGTAAAGTGATAATATGTAGTTTATATCGATAACATTCTGTCCACTTATACTAATTTTACATATAAATTTAATAGGTTTTGTTATATACCATTCACGTGCTTTCTAATTAATCATAATTTGATCATAATTGAATCTTGTGGTTCCTAATTTTCTTTTTATCTAAATCTGAAATCTTAAAAAAATTTTACTTTTGGTTTTGCAAAGTTCCAAATTTAGGCAAAAGAAGAAATTGAGAATGATGAATTGTAATGAGGATTAAATTAGGGTTAATTATGGAGTATATGATTAATATATGATAATTCGTTAAATTTGGAAGGAAAATTAATAAAGTGCGCAAAGTATTAACGATACAAATTACAAGTTGTTTCTTTATAATATTTCAAATCATGGGTGAGTAAATTCAATTAAAGCTATACCATAACGTCATGAGTGGGCTAGTTTACTAGATAGATCGTGTCGCGCTTGCTATCTATCATTTGCAGGCAAGCAAGCCAACCAATGGTTAGTTCTATGGTACTAAGGGACAAATATATTAAGTGGCAAAGTATTAAAGAGCATAATGGAAGATATACAATCAAAGCAAAAAAAATACATGTGCATGTAGGGGCAATGGCACATAATATGTCAAAGACAAGTACAACAAAGCACTTGAGATGTAACCCATACAATATGAGAAAATGTGAATAAAAAATGACATAACGTAAATTAAAGAGAGAGTATTTGTTTTATTCATATTAAATTTCATTATATAGCTTGGAGTGAATAGAGGACACACCAAGATACATTTTGATTGTTAAATTAGTGTCATGATGCTCATAAAGGGTACTGAACACTCTCCCATAAAGAGCATTTTGAGCTAAGGCCCTTCTGGTACAAGTAGACGTATATTATGCGAGTTGATATAAGGATTTTTCTCCTAATTTGGGAAGGGTTTTGTGCGTAATCTTATATTGATGCAAAATTAAAAATCTAAAGAACTCAACCTTGTATTGCTCTATTCACACTGGACAAATGATCTTGGCAAAAAATACATAATAGCCTCAAAAAGGGAAAAAACGAAAAAATGGTACACAATTCAAATTATTTTCATATTCATGTTATAAAACTTTCATATTATGTTTGATTTATCCACCAAATTTTATGTTAAATCGAGTATGTTTGCCTGCTGAACTAGTGCATAAGGCCAACTTATGACATTTTTCTCTATTCAATTGGTTAATGTCTTTGTAAACTCTACTGCATGAAAGGATTGAATCAGTAGGTAAACATACTTTGTTTAACATGAAACTTGGTGGATAAATCAAGCATAATATGGAGGTTTGGTAGCGCACATTTGGAATTAATTAGATTTGTATACTATTTTTTCCTTTTTCCCGTTTTGCAGATATTTATGTATTTTTCATCAAGATTGTTTGTCCAGTACGAGTAAATAAGTACATGGTTGCGTTCGTTAGATTTTTGGCTTTGTGTAGATATAAGATAAAGTACAAAATTCTTTCTAAGTTAAGATAAAAGCCCTTATGTCAACTTGTAAAATGTATGTCTACTTGTGCTAGAAGAGTTTTTGCTCAAAATACTCTTTAGAAAGGGCAATGCTCAATGTAAATCGTGACATGAGTCTAAGGGTTAGAGTGTTTAATTTGGTGCCTCCTCTACACACTCCAAGTTATATGACGAGGTTTAATATGAATGAAAGAAGTAGTTTTTTTTTTTCAATTTACATTGTCCCACATTTTGTCCTTATTTTTCTTCATTGTGTGAGTTGTATTTTGGATGCATTTTTGTGTTTGTCTTTGATTTGCTTTGTGCTATGTGATGTGCTAGCATTATCCTTATTTGTGCATGTATTGTTGGCCTTAATTGTTTATCTTCTATTACACTATTTGATGCTTTGTTGCTTGATATATTTATCCCTTGGTGTCGCGTGACTAACCATTAATTAGCTTACTTTTAGGTAGTAGATAGCAAGTATCACACAATTTAATTGGTGAATTTACTAACCCATGACATCAGGTAATGATCAAAAGGAACTGCCCAACGAAGATTCATTAAATTCAAGTGATTTATATTTAGAATATAAAATGTTATGATGAACCTATATCTTACAATTATATATATGTGTAGAGTTAAATTTTAAATTTACGAGATATTATTATTTTAATTATTGAAATCAAAATCTTACGATTCTTGATTCAAATCATATGATTGGATTCAATGTAGAATCAAAATGATCCAAATTTTCGATGGAATTATTTTCCCCTTTGAATTATGTTTGAATTGCACAAATTACTGTTAAAATTAGAAGAATTGCGTGATTCGGACAATTCCTTGTAGCTAATTAACAATTCGCATTTGTTCCCTTATTTTTGTTGCAAAACATGGTAGCAACAAAAATTGAGGTGATTTTTGTGCAACTCATTTTAAAAATATATCTTGTTAAAAGCCTTTTTTTTCAAAATTTTCTTAAACCTCATAACAGTATTATCTCACATTTTCTCTTATTTTTATGATCATTCATTTTCTATTTTTTTTTTATCTTGAAGTCTCTTTACCATCTTAAAATCCTATTTTTATGATATATTAAATTTGTTTTGAATTTATATGACTTGACTCTTTTGAAACTCTATAGTTATAATTTTATAATAATAGAGAAGTATTATGTTTCTTAGTTTAAAGTTATAATTTTTTTATGTTATATGTTTATATCTTATTATATATAACATAAAAATATTATTTTCATATTGTTTTGTGAATTTTACCAATTTACGATTTATTTTAATTCATGAATAAAAAAATTGGTCAATCGATTTTCAATGTGATTCATGATTCGATAACCTTAATTTTAATTACTTAATGAATAATTTAGTTCATAAAAAAAAATTAGCAATAGTTTGCCATTGCTATACATAAATCTTATTTTATTTTAAAAAATTTG
>JANHAO010019959.1:0-13080 GCA_026873985.1 Saraca asoca
CACGATGAATGCAATATAAGATGAATGTACAACCTTTATATCCAAATGCACAGAATGTATAGTCCAGGATGCGCTAGAACTCAATTAAATTAGTCTAGGGCACCCATCCAGACTAACAATTTGTTGTATGTATATTTGTTTTGCAATTTTTTGGAGATACCAGTCCTTACACTCGAGCTAAAATTGACTAAACTCAAGATCAATTTGTTAGGTTTCTCTTGTCCTATTTTGATAAAGACTAATAGGAAAATTGTAATATTGTTTCTTTTGTAGTTGTAATGAATTATAAAGTAAATCTATTTTGTTATACTATAAAGTTGTAATGAATTAGTAAATTGTAATAAATCAGTCTCTCTTTTTTTTTTTCCTAAGAAAAGACTAATTAAGAGGAAAAACATTAGTTTTTAATAGAAATTGGCATCTTTAATGATTTACACATTGCATTGCAAAAAAAAAAAATGTGTGATTTCTAATAGAAAAATCTATTGGAAATCATGAGATATCCATCACAAATGAAGAATTTCCAATGGGTTTATGATAGAAAGGATGGTTAGTAAAACCATGATAGAATTTATTTTCCATCAAAATTCATTGCCAATGAATTTTTTGATGGATTTTGAGGCGATCATTTTTTCTTTTAATTACTTTTATCAAAAACCCATCAGTAATACATTAGGAAATCTTTCAAGACTTCATCGTAAATCGACTGATAAATTCAACAAAACTTCCATCCAAAATCCATCCAAAAATCATTGAAAATCTATCAAACAAAAAGGAAAAATTAAATTATTATTTCATATAATTTTTTGTTTTTAAATTTTTATTAAAAGTATTTCAATTAGTATCAAAATTGATTTGAATATTTTTTAAATTTAAATTCTTAAAATTAATATTTAATTATAATTATAAAAAATTAAAATACAACACAAGAGTAGATATAAATATATACAATTAATAAAATAATTCATAAATTGTACTATTCAAGTCAATATATAAAACATATTATTTAGATAAAAGCATAAAAATATAACTTCAACCTAAGAATGTCGAAGAATGACTAATCATCAGTCTTTAGATCTGGAATGTCCTATTATTATGGCTACCCAACACCTCCAACTAGTGGTGGTTGAACCATTGGCTAGATGGCTATGGTGGTGATAGTGGATACATGTAGGGATAAGGCACCTGGTAGTAGGTAGGGGCTGATGGTAGTATGAATGGGGATCAAATGGAGAAGGAGGTAGGGGCAAAGTATGACTCTGCTACTACTTTTGAGTCATGAGGTGTTCTATCTGAGTGAACAATTGAACCATTTGCTATTGCACACAATTATAGCATGCATGATCTAGTTTAGAATAGCATGTGATGCACTGTTAGAGGGAGCTACAATGGGGTGATACAGCCATCCCCGCTATGGCCTTGGACCCCAAACCATAGACCCATTCTTTTTTGGTCCCACCAACAGTGTCTACCATAAATTACAACTAGATGGACTTACCATATTAGCAATCGTGTCCCTAGAGCCCTTGCCTCTCTACATCTGAGTTTGTGCCAAGTCCTCTTTTCCTTTATTGAAATTCTCTTGTAAATTAGAATAATTAATTATTTGATATTACAAATTAATGTAATATTTTTACCACCAAATATTCATTACAATAATAACAAAAATGTAAGCTAATAGATGCTATTTACATACAATTTTACAACTTGAGGCAAAACCCACTAGCCACCCTTTCAGATGTGGGTGCAGCTAAATAGTCTATTTACAAGTGGCTTGACCCTAGTCTCACGCATTTGCAAAATATGAAAATTTTCATGATATAAATAACATTAACTTAAAATGGCATAAATAACATTAACTTAAAGTAACGTTACCACGCACAGTTGATGCTCTGACACAGGGATGGATCCATTTGTGTGTAGGGAATAACCCTATGCAACTACATCTAAGGCTCTATTCCTCTTATTTTGATCAAACTTGGACATAAATATTGGGCCCTCCCAATACTTGAAATGGCATAAATATTTGTAGCTAAAGTTTTTCAACATGTCCTTCTTATAAGAAGGGTCCCACTTCTAATACTTCTACAATTAAGAAATAGGGAAAACACCAAATAGTTAGCAAATAGTTTAAAAAATGAAATTTAAATTATAAACAAAATATTGCAACTTTATCCCAATCTTCACATATAACATTCTACCAGTGGCCTCTAGAATGCTCTTCCATGTACACACACTATCATACTTACTTATAATGATATGGTGCATGGTGCGTACCAGCATGTGGATCCTGAAAAACCTGATTAACCAATAAAAATAAATAATTTTAAGAAATTAAATTAACTATTATGACCCAAATCTCTATCAAGTAATTTTCATAATATCAATATGAATTGCTCATGTTCCTTTAAATAAAATTATCTTAGTTTTCCAATATTGAAAGGGTTATTTGATTTACTTTGCAGTAAAATGAATTTTTTTGTAATATTTTCAAGCCTTATTAAGGACTTTGAAAGATAGTGATGGTGCTTGTGGAGTATTTCTTTATTTTTTAGAATTATTCAGTAAGAAAAATAATAGTTTATCAAAAATTCTTTTGAATAGTAAATTATTTCTTATGGATGGTTGTTTACATGTTCCATTTGAAATACTACATAAATGATAACAAGATTTGTAATTTGAGGTTTACCAAATATACTTCAGTTTAATCAAGGGCCAAAAAAAAATGATACATGTTCATTATATTTATTGAGTTAAAATTTGATTTAATTAAAGATGCATCCAAATGATTTTTACTTATTAAGAACTTATAGCTATTGTAAACATATGATACATTATTTAATTTACCTATGTCATTTAAAACAAATTTCTTTCATAATAATTTATATTATCATCTACTATTTTATTGGCTTAAATTTATAAATAAGGGCCCAAGGGCTATTTCATTATTATTTCCCTTCTTCCTCTTTCCTGAAACTAGCTCAGTTGCTCATTTTCTTCTTCTTCGCATGCCAGTAGCTGGGAACAACAACAACAGCAAACTCATCGAACCTCCAATTCCTTCCACAATTGCCAGCTAGTCATCTACTACTACACCATGGTGGAGCACCATTTGTAGCTTAAAGAGGCTAAGCACCTCATAGTAGCAAGGAACCAGCTACTACCCTAGTTTGGATAGCAACAGTTCAACCATGGCTATAGCTTCAGAGCTCCTTACTCCTTTATTTGGGGTAGGAAAATGTTTTTACATCTCCAATTTCACCTTCCTTCATAGTTTTCTTGGTGAATCAAAATGCTACCCTTTTAGCCCTAGCTTTCATTTACTGAACATAGAAGTTCTTAGAGTTGTTTTCAACTGTCCTCAGTGGAATTGAAGAAAGATAATGGCAAAATCCAGCCCAACTAGAGAAATCCCAAGAAGATTTGAATTGGTGGCTTAGTTCTCCTTCTTGGAAGGATGTTTGCTACCTAAGTAATTTTCTTAAGTGAGTAAATCACTCATTTCTCTCATACTTGTATGATTTTTAGTTTCTTGTGACTAATGTGAGCTGAATCTTTATTAGCATGTGATTTGGCTTAGCTAAACCTATTTGATGGTTATGTGTGCTATGCTTGTAGAATTTCGGGTTAGTTTGTGATATTGGAATAGGATTGTAGCATGTGGAAATTGTTTAAAGTGATCTAGTTAAGTGTCCAACTTGAGTAGGATTAAGATATACTAAAGTCATGACATGTTATGGATCATATGATTGAAACTATTAAATAGTAAAAATACAAAATAGAGTTGGAAACCCTATAGTTATTATGTGTGTGACTGTGGCAATGCATGAGAAATGTCATCCATACAGGATGGATTAAGGTAGATTGATGTCCAAGAAATTTTGGCAAGAACACAATAGCTTTAGATAAAATGGAAGTCACATTAGGATGAGGACCACTCAACTCAACTTAAAACTACACATGAAACTAGACACATGATCATGAACGCGTGTCCAGAATTTCACATTCAAGTAAAATCATGATTAGAATCATGGGAGCCAAATATGAATGTTTCAATTTGACTCAAGGAATTTTAGTTCAAAATGCAAGTCTACTCACTCAAAGTTGCAAACCTTTTAGAAGTCTAGAACTGCACACAATCCGAATCATGATTAGAACAAAAAGTAGGGTTAGGAAGACTCAATTTGAATTGTACAAAATTAGTTCAAAAATTAATTCAAATAGCAAGGCATGAATGTTTGTCGTGTCTAATAAGCATGATCGTAAAAATAGTGTGACAATGGTGATACAAATCGTGAGCTCTAGAAAAAAATGTGTTAAAATGCAATAAGTTGCCATCTAAGACATTTTCTGTTAAATTGTGTTGATTGTATGATTGGGTTAATGAACTCAATTGTTTATTAATTCAATTGGAGCTATGAGGTTTTCTTGTGGAATTAGTGTAAATGGTGCATGATAGATTATAAATTATATAATGGAATGATTAAATAGTAAAATGTTGTTGTTGCTTTCATTGATTTGTGAATTGTAAAATGATTGAATAGTTGAATGATTAATTAGTTGAATATTGTCATTGTCTTGAGTGTGTTATGAATTGAGTGATTGTGTTATGAATTGATTGATATGGATCCTTGAAAGATTCTTTAATCAACCTACAAATGCAAATTGAAATTGTATATGGCCATTAACATGGTGGTGAGATAAGGTGAAATGTAGAGAAATGGAAATGAAAAACAATTGAATTAGTAAGTTATTTGAAGAATACTACCTTGGGTCTACATTGTTATTGTTTTTAAATGGCTTTTTGAACATCAAAAGTGAATTAGTTTGAGTTTAGACAATGTCTATTGGTTTTCATATTGTTATTGTTTTCAAATGGAATTGTGTGCTCAAAGGTGAATTGATTTGAGATTATACAATGCATATATGATTTTCTCATCATTATTGTTTCCTAATGGTACCATGTGCACCAAAATATATTGATTGGAATCTAGTCAATGTTTGTATGTTTCTTTTTATTGTTGAATGGTATTTTAATGAGTTCATTTACCCTAGCTAAAGTTTCTTTTGTTTCTTAGTGGTGGATTAGTTCATTCCTTGACAATTGTTTACCTTCATATATGTTAATGAATGATAGAACCTGCTTGATGCTATAAAATGATGAATGCATAAGATTGTATAGGTATATTAAATTGAATGCGATTAGAGTAACTATACTATTCTTAAGTGCTAGGTAAGTTAGTTGGGTTGATGCATTTATATAGTTGCCAATAAACACAATCAACTAACTATATAATTTTTAGTTTAGATGCTTATACTTGATTTTGTGTTTATTAAAATCAAGTTGAATTAATAATATTATTTGATTATGTGTTTGTTTGCATTACAAGACACGATAACACTTGAAATTTTTTTTAGGTAATTGATTGTGTTTATTGTATATGTAGATAACCATACATAATTTTTAGTTTAAACGTCTATACTTGATATATTATATGTATATGTGTTTATTATAATATGAATTGTATATATAAAAGTACAGCTCGGACTTAAATGGATAGACACAATAATACTTGAAATATTTCTTACCTATAGCTCTCATCAATGTCAGAAATTGCATTACAGAAGAAGGCTTAACTAAAGGAGACATACGATTGAGAAAATTCAGTTAAAAAGCAAGTAAAATAATTATTATATATAGATTTGTTGTTAAAATGACATGATTTTTATGTTAATTTAATTTTGTAATGTCTTGAAATTTTGGTTAATTCAATAAAATCTTTGAAGTTGTTGTAATTGAGATTGTGTTGTATGATCATATATTTTGGTTCAATGGTTATTGCTACAAAAAATGTAAAATACTAGTAGGTTTATGTAAAAATATAGTTAACTACCAATAGGTTTTTATGAAAAAATGTAGCTAGCATTAGAGTTTTTTTTTTTTTAAGGGAAAAGACATTAGTTTTTTTTAATTAAAAATTGATGCCTTTTTATCAACTAGACGTAATTTTTATAAATAAAAAATAATGTCTTTAGTAGCGCCTAGAAACAATATCGATTTTTAATACATCTAATATTTTTAGTTGTTGAGAAAGATATCGGTTTGTGATAAAAATCGATATTTTAGTGAAAGAAAAGATATTGATTATTCATAAAAAATTGATGCATAAAAAAAAATTTAAATAAAAAGATGTCAATTTTATATTAGAAAACTAATATTATTTCCTTTTTTTACAAATTAGTTTTTAAATTGACATAGATTGTTTTAACTTATTACGTTACTTAGATAGATGTCGATCTCCAAACTGACGTGGAATATATAAAATAACCAATGTGTATATATATTTTTGTCGTAATGATTGGCTGGGGTTAACTCTGTCTCTGCGTGTGTTGTTTTGCAAATTACTCAAACCCCTTATGGTTAGTTAACTTTAATTGCTTATATTGTTTTATGGTTAAATTAAACTTTTAATCCTTATAGTTTTTTTCAATTCGTAATTTCATTTTTAAATATTTTTCTTTGTTATTACATCCTTAGAGTTTGTTTTCGTTTAAATTTAGCTCCTTACACACGTATTAATTTGGAGATTCTTGCCTACAAATATCTATTATGCTTAACATTTGTAAACTTATAAAATTATATTGTAGCATAACAATGAAGAGTTATTCATTGAAATGACAAATTATTGTAGTGGGAAGAAAATATTCAAACATATATAATAGAATTAAATCTACTAAAATTGGAAATATGCAGGATTTGAAAAAAATTCTTTATTCTCTTAGTAATTTCTGTATCTGTGGTTCTACTTTCTTCATTTCTATGTCATGATATAGTGGTACAATTTTTTTTTAAAAAAGGTTTATCATATTAGATAATTATAGATAAAAATCTCTAAATTAAATTATGAAAGGGAGTTAATTACAAATGAAAATTAATTTTAGGAACTTAATCACAACAAAAAGAATAAAAGGATGAAATTACAAATTAAAACAAACTACATGGACAAAAGCCTAAATTTAACATTGTTTTACCTTTCATGGTCAAAATGGAAGGATTCAATCCATGATATTTTATAACTCATTAAATAAGAAGTTCTAAATAGTTTGGATAATTAAGTAAAAATATTTATTTATTTTTTCAACGGAGTTTTCTAAATGCATAGTTTTCTAAAGATATTAGAGTGTATGAATATAAAATTTCAAGAATATCATGTTACAGCTAAGAAGATTAAAGAATGTAAAGATCAACAAGAAGAATGAAGGCCATTATTAGTGCTTACGAATGATGATCAGTCAGATACCAGAGTAAATCTAACTCGTGGCTTTTCTTTCCTGTCCGTAGAAGAAACTGTAAATTTTTAACTTGACAAAGTTGCAAAGATTGGTATTAAACTGTGCCTACATAAATTTTCGTGTAGAACAAAATTCTCCGAACTACTTCCTTAATCTCAGCATAAATTCCATTTTTGACATAACTTATCTCTTAACTTGTAGCCCGCTTTAGTTACTGCTTACATGCTTCAAATTAAGGATAATGCACCATATGCATTTAAAAATTTGTATACAAAATTTATATAAGTTGTAATTTTTCGTACAAAATGTTATAATTTTTTGACAAAAAATGGTAAACATGTATGGATTTTGCTTATAACAAGTACATAGAAAATTACAACTCCATCATTCAAATTTGAATAAAAAAATTTCAAAAATTCTTTTTTTATATAAATATTACAACTTTCAATGAAAAAATTATGAAAAGAATAAAAATATATCACAAAATTTTCAAGAATACATCTTATATCATGTATTTTTCGAAAGAACAAAAAAAGGAAGAATACAAAATTTTCTCATATAAAATCCTTACACATTTAAAATCATTACCTTGGCTCCAATATTCTTTACTTTTCTACTTTTTCTTGTATATATAACATGAGATATGATAAAACTATATTATGTCATTCTTTTTCCCTTTTTTTTTGACTTTGTTGCATTTTCATGTTTGTATCATGTCCTGTTATATGGATTTCTTGGAAGCATGTTTTAGGCTGGTTGAGATCCAATTGGAAGCCCACTTAGATCGGTGGAGGTCCAAGACAGAGTCCGAGGTTGCTCAGCGAGAACCCTCGACTGTAGGATGCGAGCTGGAGGCATCTCACAACATCGCGGAAGAAAGGGTATAACCCACCAAAGAGACTTCCAACCCCTCTGCGAAGAATCCGCAGTCTTCGAGGGAACGACCAGGTACAGATGACGAGATCAGCGAAAGCTATCAACCCACTCAGCTGCCTGTACGGAACCTAGTTAGTAATTCAAGGGATATGTCTCCAATTAACAGCTTAGCCTCCGAACTTACACATTAGCCCCTCGGATATCCGACAATGATTTGCCCAACATTAATTACTCAGCGTCAAGCATTAAATACCCGAGACGGTGAAAGTAATCATTTTACTACTCGCTACATTACACTTATAACCCTCCCCCTTTCTATAAATAGAGGGAGGAGGACATCATATAGGGGATAAGAAAAAATACATAAGGGAAACTCTGCTAATATTGAGAGTGAGCACTGTTCATTGAGAAAGAATTCCATTGTTGTACTCATATCCTGTAAAACCAATTTCCCCAAAGAATAACAAAAGATCACTGTGGACGTAGGGGCCAAACTAGCTTTAGCCAAACCACGATAAACTCTTGGTGTTATTGTTCCTTCTTCTTCCTCACTACTTCCTTTCACCGCATTCTATCATACTTAACTTGCAGTCATGGGTATCACAGAACTTTACCCATTGACCGGATTTTTGTGTCAACATTTTGGCGCTAGAAGGAGGGCCTCCATTGCACATTCTCCATTTTTCATTCTCTGAGAAATTGTTTCAGATATAATGATGAGAGGAAAAGTTACTAGGAGTGTAGGAGTTCCACTGACCTATCCAAAGGTCAAATACAACCATGGAATGCTGCTACTCCCACGGTGGGTGTTGACACCGGCATAGCTTCCTTTGTCCAACACCAACTTGTAACCCATGAGACTGACGAGATTCAGGCTTGACAGCAATGCCAAGAGGCACTTGACTGGCATCAGGAAGTGCTGGAGAGTACAATAAAGGAACTGGTAGACATGGTACGAGTTTTGGCTCAAACACATGCCCAGGGTGCACTAGGGTAGGATGAAATGGTTGCACCCAAGGATAGACATCATCAGTCAGAGCCTCGACATGAAGAGCAAGTCAGGGTTGAGTGTTATCAAATCGGCTTGCTGCGCTTGTCTAATTCACAACAAAAGTTTGAAGTCCACCGAGACTGAGAGGATAGGGAAGATGATCCCCAATCTGAAAGCTTGCATAATAGTGAAAGCTCACACAAAACCAACAGCGAGCAAAAGATGGATCGTGACACGTCCGATCACAAGGGCAACAAGAAACATAGAACCTCTAACTGATATTCTCATAGTAAACAAGAAGAAAGGAGTAGAAAGACCTCCAACCAATAGTCTAAGTCACGAGATCCGATGGTCGAAGAATTGCTCCAGAGGATGGAACAATTAGAGAAGAACTTTGCATCCAAGGGGAATCGGGAGTTACACCAGGAAAGAACTCCACTCTCCCACCAAATCATGACAAAGCCTTACATCCCCCTCTACAATGGGGATAGTGATCCTTATAGCCACCTGGATGCCTTTAACATCCAGATGGACTTACAAACCTCTAATCTGTTGGTAAAATGTCGAGTTTTCCCTACCACACTCAAAGAAATACCACAGACATGGTTCAGAAGCCTTCCAGCTCATAGCATAAGAAGCTGGGAGGAGTGCCAAACCAAGTTCCTTAACCAATACAGAGTGCTAAAGAGACAGCTTACCCCCTCCTACCACTTATCCACCGTCTTCCAACGAAAGGATGAATCGCTCAAGGATTACATCGCTAGGTTCCGAGAAGAAGTTAGGAATCTGGATAATCTGTCTAATGAGAGTGTTCTCACAGCAATCTCAGCTGGACTCCAAAAGGATGAAAAATTATATGAGGACATATATAAGTCCCCGGCCAAAAGCTTGGGTGAATTTTATGAGTGAGCTGCCAAGGAGATCCGATGGGAGGAAACTTTTGACACGAAAAAGCCAAACAAGAAAGAATAAATTAGTACCTACAACTGAGGCAGGAAAAGGAATGGAGGCGAGGGTAGTAAAAATAGCCAAAAGGGGAGTTCTGGAGGCTAAAATGCAAAGAAAGCCCGAAGTTAATAATTTCAATATCAACGTTGCTATGATTCCTACACTGTCCTGTTGGATGTCCAAATAGGATCTATGCGACCGAGAGGGACAATGAAGACTTTGGTAGACCCAGGTCGATGAAGACCCCTATTGAGAAGAGGAACTATAATAAGTTTTGTGCCTATCATAGTGAGATTGGACATAACACATTAGACTGTTGGGCGTTGAAAGACATGATCGAAGACCTCATCAAAAGAGGCTACTTGAGAGACTATATGGTGCAACCCCAAGGGCAACGACCCCCACGTCCACAACAACCTATATCGCAACGCCACCAAACTCCCGAGCATGAGGAAACGCCATCCATGAGGACCATCTTTACCATACACGATGGACCTCATATCGCAGGTGCCTCGAACTGATCGTGTGATCACTATGTGTAAGCGACAGGCCGTGTCCTTCTGACGAGTCATGTGGAGCATGAAAAGCTCACCAAAAAGGCCAGGATATCTTCCGATAGCATTTTCTTCATGGAAGAGGACGCACAAGGGGTCCATTACCCCCACAATGACGCATAATGTACAAAGGGTGTTTCGACCAGATGGGCGTAAAGATAATGTATGGCTAGATATGGGGAGGATCATGGTGGATACAGGGAGTTCCGTAAATGTAATGTACAAAGGGTGTTTTAACTAGATGGGTGTAAATGAGAATTAGCTGGACCCATCACCTGAGCCCCTCTATGACTTCACTGGAGACATAATACTCCCTGTAGGATAGATCAAGCTCCCACTAACTTTGGAAGATCAAGACAAGAAAGCAACTATCATGGCAGATTTTCTCATCATAGACTGTCCCTCAGCTTATAATGTAGTACTGGGATGACCTGTCATGAATGACTTTGACATGATAACATTAATTTGGAAGTTAACCATCAAGTTCCCTAACTCGAGTGGAATTGTGTGCATACATGGAGAGTAGCAAGTAGCTTGATACTGCTATGAAGAGGCAGTCAAACTTGGGGTCCAAGGGAAGAAAATAAATGTTATGTCCGGGGGAGAGCCCCAAATGACAAGTGAGAAAGGGGTCAGTTACAACCTCGACCCTTGAGAGGTGGACGCTGAGCGAGCCACCAGGCCAATTGAAGAGTTAGAGGATGTGCAAGTGAGCAAGGCAGAAGGACAGAGATGCCTCAAGCTGGGGAAATGCCTGCCACTTGATGCGAAGGCACAATATGTCTTTGCCTGAAACCATGAAGATATTAAGGATATCGATCCGAGCGTGATGTCGCACAGAATAAACATCAACCCCCAGGCCAAACTAGTTTGCCAAAAGAGAAGACTAATGACTGCCAAACGTTACGCGGTGCTTAAAGAGGAGGTGGACAAGCTTCTAGCAAACAGTTTCATTTGGCAGGCACAATACCCTACTTGGGTAGCCAACCCTGTAATCATTAAGAAGAAGAACAAAAAGTAGAGAATGTGTATTGATTTCACTGATCTCAACAAAGCATACCCCAAGATAGCTTCCTTTTGCCGAGGATAGACCAACTGGTGGAAGCCACGGTAGGACATGAATTGCTTAGCTTTATGGACACATACTCAGGGTACAATCAGATTCCAATGGCTGCATAGGACAAAGAGCATACCTCCTTCATCATCGATCGTGGGCTGTATTGTAACAAAGTCATGCCCTTCAAACTCAAAAATGCAAGGGCAACCTATCAGCGGTTGGTGAACATGATGTTTCGAGAACAGATCAGTAAGACTATAGAGGTATACGTAGATGACATGCTAGTGAAATCCAAACAGCTCATCGATCACATCCATGACCTTGACGAAATGTTTCAAACCCTAAGGAGGTATTGGATGAAGCTTAACCCACACAAGTGTGCATTTGGAGTAGCCTTAGGCAAGTTCCTCAGCTTTGTCATTAATAACAGAGGGATCGAAGTAAACCCAAAGAAAATCAGGGCACTGCTCGATATGAGTTCTCCCACAGAGCCAAAAGACATCCAAAGCTTAAATGGTCAAGTTGTTGTGCTTAGCAGATTCATATCCAAGGCAACGAACAAGTGCGTTTCCTTCTTCAACGTCCTCAAGAAGGCGAGGAGATTCAAGTGGACCCCCGAATGTGAGGTTGCATTTCAGGAACTTAAGACATATCTTGGGCAAGTGATAAATGGGAAAAAGTACATAAAAATAAGATAATTTTAGTTCATTTGGTTAATAGTATTTTATGCTTTCTTAGTGCTTTTGCTTTGATGTCATGTTTTGTCCTAGATACTACTCTTGGTTTGTATTTTTCATGTAGGATGACAAAAAAGGCCTGAAAAGAAGGAAGAAACACAAAGAATGAAGATAAATTTGATCAAGGAAAAGATACAAGAAGAATGCATGAAAGAAACAAGTAAAAACAAAGTAAAATGTGAAGAAAACACCTAGCATGGCCATACCATGGAACACACCCTGGCGGTGTTAGGTGCTGTAAGGAGCACGAGAAGAAATTGCAAAGGAATTGAAGGAACAGCATGGAACATGGCCATGTCACACAACATGGCCAGACTGTGTTCCATGCTGGATGATGCCTAAAGAAAGATTTTGTGAAGAAACCAAAAATTCAGCATGGAACACGGCCGTCTTACAGAACACAGGCAGGCCAAATTGATAAATCTTTTCTCATGAAACACACCCAGACCTTGTTATGAAGCCCATCCATGGTGAACGTGAGAAAAGGATATAAATAGGACTCCTTAGATTCATTTTAATTCATTCTAGACTATGCTATACTATGTTTAGAATCCCTCTTTGAGGTTTAGGCTAGTTCTCTCTTCTTTCTTCACTTTTCTTTCTTTTCTTGCTTTAGGTTTGCTT
>JANHAO010019960.1:0-13021 GCA_026873985.1 Saraca asoca
TAAAATCTATACTTTCTTCAAGTGGTGTTTCTACCTCATTTTGAAAATATTTGTTTGAATCAAACTTCTTTTGAAATTCATTTACAAAAGATCCCATAAAAATAAAATAATTCCTAATTCTAATGTTGATCTCTTGAATCATATGTACTTTGAAACCTACAAAATAAATTAAAATAAATAGTGAAATATAATATCAAATAGTAATGTGAATGATTTAATTAAAATTATTTTTCAACATTAAAACTAAGAAATATGTAGTTAGGATAACCTAGGCTAACATTTAGGCTTATTTTTTACCTAACAATGAGCAATCTCCTATATCTATCTTTAGTTTATCTAAGGCTATTTTAAATTCTTAGATTAGGAGTCCTCATTATTATAAGTGTCATCATGATATCAAGACCTATACCCTAGGTTCATTCCTTATACATGTATTGGTAGAAGACCTACCTTTATCCTAACCTTCTTGGTGGATCACGTTTTTGTCCTTACATTTATTTTAAATTTTTAGACTAGGAGCAACCACTATGGTGGATCCTTTAGGACTATGATGATGCTTGGGTCTTTGAATATAAATGCTAAGTTTATGTCCCTAGGTTCTAGCTTGTTATCAACATGAATTTGCAGGACATGCCCTCCTATTTTCTTATTGGTAGGGCATGTGATCTTGTCACCTTTCATTAGGCATGAAAATGGCTCCCTTCTCAAGCAAGCATTTTTTATGACACTTGTCTCACAAGTTGTATTGTTATAACACTTGTCTTACATGTATGATTTATCATGACACTTGTCTTACATGAATGCATCATTTTATCTATTTTTTGTATTTTTCTATCTTTCTTGAAGGTCTTTCAAAGTAATAACACTATTCCAATACATTCCCATCTTAAGTTGTTGGTAACTTTGAAAGTAATTGATCAAAAGATCTAGACCTGAATTCGAAAATAAAATGGGAACATATGACTTATTATTAATTAATTAGAATTTTATAGACTGAAGCTCTAGATGTCTATTTTATTATCCAATTTACGGAACTCTATTTTGACATTCCTATCAAAATTTATGAGCAAATAAGTAGAGGTTGTTCAAGGCATTCCAAGATGGATTTTGGCTTTACTTTAAAATGAAACTTGGAATAAATAGGGCATAATCAACTTATGAAATTTATATTGGTCAAATCCATGCATGTTAACTTTCTAAACCATTTTACGAATCTTAATTTGCACATCTAGCTAAAGTTATGACAAAAATTGTATCAATTGTGCAAAAACACTAAGAATCTGAGAAATTACTATAGGTTTAATTCTTTTAACTCTAGCTTGTCTTTTTAAACACAAAACATAATTAACCGATTAATTCCAATTGCTAAGTTTCTCAACTAATCATCAAGGTCCCTCACATATTCAAATTCATCAAGTGGATAACTCAAGTGTCCTAAAAATCCTGACAATAACCAAGGGAAGCATCAAGCTAAAATAAACTAACTTGTAAACCATTCACATGTGCAATTTCTCAAGCATCATAATATTATACACACATAGTGCAAGCACAAATCCACATATGCCGATATGGCATACAAGGATTTCATTTATCTTAGTAAAATTGGAAGTCCCACTCTAATTGACTAAAAATGTTTAAATCATCCCCAGTATACATGTAGGGGTGGGAGTGGGGGTGGGGGTGGGGTGTGTGTGTGTGTGTGCCTATATATATAAGTAAAGGAAAGAGAACCATATGATTTAGAATAGCATATTCTTTCCTAAAAGAATCATAAAAATAAAAGTAGTATAATGATTGTCTAGCATGTCAACCTAAGGCCAATAATTGCTTTCTATTAGGTGATATGCTTTTGGCCTAATCATGTACCTTGGTGAGCATTCACTGATTGTTTCCCATATTATTTTATCCTTAACAAGCTTGCTTATCATGCTTAAGTCAAGGTGGGTCAACGTGGCCAATCCATATTGGGGTGGTGAGGCCTACAACATATCTTTCCCTTTAGGGATGCTGTATGGGCTTTCCTCTAGCCCACTTATTATCCTACACTTTTTTTTTTTTTTTTTTTTTACTAAAGTGGCTTAACTTCTTCAAGACCCAATACTACCTTATGTAATTTCTATGTTGTATAGTTAGGCTCTCCATATTGTTATTTTTTAATCTCTACTCCTTAGAATAACACCTTTTAGGGAATTAGTGTCACAAATATGACTTCTAAAATTCTAGCAAAGGAATCCTTGCTTATTAAGGTTATGCAAGACATTGTTGATATTTTTATTATAATGCTAAGAGTACTTTTAGTGCCTAATAAAATTTTGGGGGTGTTACCAATATTATCATGATTCTTTTAGAGAGTATAAGAAAGAGTTAAAGTGATATTTGATTTATTCTATCTTATTTGATAAACCATCCCTTCAATTGAGCTTTGCATGTAGCATTATCTTCATCTAATGTTGTTGAGATTTCTTTCTTGAAAGTCATACCAAGTTTCTCAAATGTGTTAGGGGAATTGATCTTAGACAAACATGTTCTTGACTTGTCTATTGATTTGCTAACATTTATACTAAAGAAATTGTAGGTATAGTCTATTTTGTTAAGAGAAATGATATAGATATACCATCATATGAAAATATATACCAATATTAAATTAAACTTTGTGTGGTTCACTTAAATGTCTTGTATTTGCATAATTGATTGGTTTTGCTCCGAAATTCACATTAAATAAAATAATCTTAAATCAAATTGTTCTCGAAAGACAACAAAATATATGTTTAATTTTATTCAAATGTCTTTGGTCTAGTGAGAGAATATATCTTATCAAAAGACTTTATTAAAAGAAAGATGTTATGACATGTATTATTAGCAAGATATACTAGCGCATCATGTGCTATGATACTTTATGATTAACAATTTCTCATTACCTTATCGAGGTAGAAAAGCTTCCTTATTTATATCAAGTTATTGAATAATCATTCGGCACTCAATTTATGTAATTTACTAAAGTTAGCTTAAGGCTTTTTCTATATCATTTGATCAATAAACAGAGTTTCATATTCAAATTCTTGATTTGCTAGGTGAGGCAAGTCCATTTTAAGGTTTTACATCTCACGAGGGAGGTAAATCCCTTCATTCTAATCTCATTGTTTAAGGTGAGGAAACTTATAAAGAAATGATGTACAGCCTGGGTAGCTTTTATTGAAGTTAAAAAGGAAGCACTGATGAAGGTGATGGAAGCACGATTAAATAAATATGAATTTCCATGACTTCATTTATGAGGGAGGAAATTTTATTCCCTTTTCTAAAAAATTGATTAGCGTATAAAGAGAATTTTGAAATTTTAAAAAATTCCATGTGATGAAATGTTGATTTTAGTGACTATGTGACTATGCTAATTATTATTATTATAGAAATATTGCATGAGTTTACATTTTATATTTTTGTTGGAAATTGGTTTTCAAATGACTCATTTATTTGTTAAATGAAAAATAAATACTTTTTTGTTCTTTCCTAGAAAAATATGTATTTTCTAGATAGATACTTTTTATTTTGATATATACAATATTTTGCATATTTTATTCATTTGAAATTAGTTTTCAATTGTTTCATTTATATGTTAAATGCAAAATAATTTTTTTTTGTTTGTTTCAAGAAAATATGTTTTCTAGATAGATGCATATTGAGTTGATATATTTATTAATATGCATGCCATATATTAAAATTAGTTTTTTAAAAATTTGATTTATTTATTTGTCAAATGAAATTTTTTTCTAGAAAATATATTTTTTTTATCTATATGCATATTCTTGAATTTGTATATTGTAATATTTATTTGACATTTATTTTTAAATATTTTATTTATTTGTTAAATGATTTTTTTTTATTTTGAGAAATATTCTCCTATAAATAATTTGTTTTTAGAAATACACTCATTTTATGATGTGTTCATAGTTTGCATATTTTTGTACATGCTTCTTAATGTTCATCATCATTATTTATCTTTGTGAACAAATTATAATATTATCTTTGTGATGAGTGCACGTCTTATAAGCATTGATATTTTGTTAAAGCCTAGGTTGCGTGATGTATGGATATTCCAAAATAATGTCATATATATAGAAAAGGTGTAGCATCCCTATTTTATTATTACATAGATTGATAAAGTAGGAATATTTAATCTTGTAATTCTTCTATATGTGTTGTATTATATATATGGAGGCTTTGTAAAAGGATGTGTTTCCACACTAACTTGATACACACACACACACACACATTTACATTGCATTATTTTGGCATGAGCAACAAATTATCAATGAAATCCTTTAGATGGATTCAAATATGTATATATTTGTGAATATATAAAACAAAGTGAACATGTGGGACCAAAGTCCCATATATCGGTAATTTAATTAGAAGTCTAATTTTCTTTTCTTTTTTTTATATTATTGTAGATCATTACTAGCATAGCAAAAGTTTTGATCTAGCAGTAATGTATGAGAAAAAAAGAATGTCTAATTAATATATGTAGTAAGATATATGAACTAATTGAAACATATGCAATGATGTATAAAATTACTCCTAAAAGCATAAATCTCTTATTTGGAAATGGGATAAAGTAACTTAATATTTAGGATAGGAATAATACTTTCTAAATGAGTAAAAGGTGCTCGATCAATTGACTAGTGATGTATCTTAACTTGAAGATAGGAATATAACTTAGAATAGCTATGCTAAGAACTTGTGATGCTTGGTCCAAAAGGGATAAAAGCCCATGCTTTATATATAAAGCTATTTGCTCAATATCCTCATTGGGAAGTTTGACAAACTACCCAAGTTTTTTTATAATGATGTGTGACAAATTGATATCAAAAGTGGATTGTCTGCCATAAAGCTTTGTGCCTTGACCTTGTGGTTCAATGTGTGATGAATCCAATAGATTTCATGCCTAGTTACCTTTGGGTAATTTTTTTCCATAATTATTGAGCAATAAGTAGCTAATAATGATCTCATAAATGATCCTAATCCTAATTAGATCCCTTTATCACAATCCATTTGGGGACTAGTGAAATTAGTTTCACTCATAACTTAGTACTATAGTGGTGGATCAAGTTATGCAATAGAAAAGATATGAAATTATTTTAGACCTTGAATTGAATGGGCATTCAAGCATCATAAGGGGAAAGTGTGTCCTAAGGCAATATCAAAACTAAAATACTTTAATTTATTTTCTAGAAATATGATCATTTTATGATGTGTTCATTGTTTGCATATTTTTGTACCTGCTTCCCAATGTTCATTATCATTATTTATCTATGTGATTAAATTATAATATTATCTTTGTGATAAGTGCATATTTTAGAAGCATTGATATTTCATCAAATGCCTATGTTGTGAGATGTATGGATATTCCAAAATAATATCTTATACATAGAGAAAGTTTAGCACCCCTATTTTATTATTATGTAGATTGATGTAGTCGGAATATTTTATTTTGTAGTTCTTTTATATGGATTGTATTATATTTTAGGAGGCTTTATAAAGAGATGTGTTTTCACACCAACTCAATATATATATATATATATATTTCATTGTATTAGCATGGGTAAGAAAATATCAATGAAATCCTTTAGATGGATTCAAATATGTATATATTTGTGAATATATAAAATAAAGTGAACATGTGCGATCATAATCCCGTGCATTGGTAATTTAATTAGAAGTTTAATTTTCTTTTATATTATTAGAGATGATTACTAGCAATGTAAAATTTTCAATCAATCTAGTAATGTATGAGAAAATTAGAATGTCTAATTAAATTATGTAGTAAGATATATGCACTAATTGAATCATATGCAATGATGTATGAAGTGACTTCCATAAGTATAAATCTCTTACTTGGAACTAGGGTAAAAGTAACTTAATATCTAGCATAAGAAATTTTAGTATTTTCTAAATGAGCAATAGTTGCTCAATCAATTGATCAATGATGTATCTTAACTCGAAGTTAAAAATATGGCTTAGAATAGTGATGATTGTCAAGATCAACAAAGATAATGTTGAACTACCTGAGTTAATAGCCAGGGTGAGTCCAAGTGGAATCCATAGAGACTGGTATTAAATTTTAGTGTGTTTGCAATGTGAAATGGGGGGCTAGATACTATCTAATTAGAATAGGAATTTAATCAAATACTTTAAATGCAAAGCAAAAAAAATAAAAAATAAAAGGAAAAATCAAATGAGAAAGCTTCAATCCAAGGGACTCTACCAATCAATTTTGTGATTAATCTTTGACACAATCATTTTACTTCCTCTTTGGCTATTTAGCCAAGAATCTAATTAAGCCTAACACCTAATTAATTTTTTTAATTTCTTCCTAAACCAATCAACCAAGCCCAATACTCAATTAACCCTTATTGCTAAATCAATTGAAGCCTAGCACCTCAACCAATTCACTAATAGTATTAAGATCTGAAAATGCCAAGACTAATTAATTAGTTAACCCAACAGAAAATTAACTAATTAGCCCTAATTATCTAGAAAAATTGACTTACCCTAGTAGCAAATCAAAATCTTATTGCTACTCTAACCAAACAGCCATAAGCTATAATAAATTGCCTATGGAAATTTAGTTATTAGTAAATCACAATGAATAATTAATTAATTGGCCACCTTAATCAATCAACCAAAGCAATTATTAGCATTAAAACAAAGAACCAAGAGAATCAAATTGGAAATAAATTGGAGTTACAATCAAGTCTCACAATTAATAAAAGAATTGGTGTAGAATTTCCTTTAGATTGAAGTCAAAATTTAATTATACATTAATGTAAAAATAAAAATAAAAGGAAAGAAGAAACCTAATTAAGACTGGAGTCTTACCTTAACAAAACTCATCTCCTTCCAAAATTAGAGACAACACAAAAATGATTCAATAAGTTCTTACAATTATGGCTCAGCTAAGAATTTTTAAGCTCACTACATTGCCTTTTGATTAGGCTGTTGATTAGGGTTGGAAGAAGGCTTAATTGAACGTGGGTCCTTTTATAATGAAATGTATCCTTATCTCTTAAGAGTTCAATGGCCTTGACCTTACATAAAAAATAGATTTCTAGCTCAAGTTATAGGCCAAAAATCGAGACAACTTTCTATAATAGTCCAACATGTAGCAAAATTTAACACTTAAGTCTACAACCATAAAACTAATTAAAATGGTGTAGTTTAACCTTAAGCCTTTTATGAAAGTTGTGGGAGTGGATCTTAGATATTGCATAGGCTTATGTTTGCACTAAAATGATAGATGGAGCTCTACTTATGACAAAAAAGTTGAAACTGGTTCTAGGTCATAGGACAACACTCTATTCTAGCTTCTAGGCTTTAATTAGCATCCAAAATGGCTGAACTGGGCTTAGAGTCATGAAATTTTAGATTCTTTTCTTATGTTTACAATGACATAAGAATCTTCTAAAATTGAATTCTAGAAATCAAGATACACCCAAAAAATTGAAACAATTTGAAATAATATAAGTTTATTGAATAAATTCAATTAACACAAAAACTGACTAAACCACAAAAATAATTAGAAATATCCAATTAAGCACAACAAAAGATTAAGTACAAAGGAATATAAAATATGTATAAATTGTGTTCATCAAATAACCATGACTAATAACTTGTGATTCTTGGTACAAAAGAGATAAAAGTCTATGCTTTATATATAAAGCTATTTGCTCAATATCTTCATTGGAAAGTTTGACAAACTACCCAAATTTTCTTAGAAGGTGTGTGATTATTTGAGATTGAAATGTGGTAGACTGCCTGTCATTGACCTTTGTGCACTAACCTTGTGGTTCAATGTGTGATGAATTCAATAAATTTCATAGCTAGTTACCCTTAGGTAATTTTTGCCATAACTATAAAGTAATAAACAGTTAATCATGATCTCATAAATGATCCAAACCTTAATTAGATCCCTTCATCACAATCCATTTGGGGACTAATGAAATTAGTTTTCACTAATAACGTAGTACTATAGTGGTGGATCAAGTTGTGCAATATAAAGGATATAGGCCTTAATGTTGGAAATAGCAAAAGGGAATAATTTTGGACCATGAGTTGGATAGGCATCTAAGTATCAAAAGAGGCAAGCATGTCCTAAGGCAAAATCAAAGCTAAAATACTTTAATTATGGAAAAATGGTTATTTTGCATAGGATTATCTTGAGCAAAAAAAGGTTTATCTTTTATATACCCTCATTATCCTATAATTTTAGCATATCTACATGTTTTTGTAGCCTACTCTCTCCTTAGTTGGATTATAGATAAGCAATAAAATATGTGGCCTATAGTTGTGTAGGATTTATAGATTACCATGAATTGTCACTGTCAAACACTTTGTAACAATGAGAAGAGATCACAAATAGAGGTTTTATATATTGGAACTTACTAATTTGGTAAACACACATTGATCTTGCATGATATGCTTCATGCAACCATTATTTAATGTAATCTATTTTTGTTATAATTTTTATAAAAATTAGATGTTTCAAGAATAAATAATTTGTTTGTTTATCTTGGTAACATTCTATGGATTTGATCATATTAGATATGAACTTAAGTTCAGACAACATCCTTTGAATTATATTTTCTTTTTCTATTAATGTTCATTTAAATATGTTAATGTCATTATAGGTTACAACATGTTGAGCAAGATAGAATGTCCAAAATTGACTAGAGATATGCTATTAGATCCTCTTGCCAAAATAAAGCTTCCAACACATAAGCCATTTCTTGTTGCAAAAGCAAGTAAAAAGCTATTTGAAAAGGCTAATTAGGCCTTACATCCTTTGATATTTAATTCATTTGAATATATATGGTCCATTGAATGCAAGGGCATGTCATGGAGCATCTTATTTTATCATAGATGATAACTTTAGGTATCATGTAGTCTTTCTATTATCACATCACTTGAAAGATTTGGATTGTTTATAATGCTTCATATCTGAGGATGAGAATCAAAAAGAAAAGAGCATAAAAGATCATTTTTAACTAACCAAAGATGATAATACTTATTTGATTTGTTAAAAAAGTTTTAAGTTGAAAAAGGGATTTGTAGATAGTTAACATTACCTAGTACATCATAATAAAATGGTGTTGTAGAGAGAAGGAATTATATTCTGTTAGACATGGTAAGGTCCGTGGTGACTTAAGCAAACCTCCCAATAAGTTTCTAGGGAGATGTTTTGCTGACTACATCACATGTCTTAAACTGTGTACCTTTAAAATCAATTTCCAACACTCCATATGAGTTATGGGATGATGTAAAGCCCAATTTGGAAGGCTTATGCCCATCAAATCTAGCAAATGTTCGTCATAATACTTCTCATAAGTTTAGGAAGTTATGTGCCTAAGTTAATAAGTGTGTCTTTATTAGATACTCTAAACACTCTAAGGGATATATTTTGTATGATAAACATCCTAATGGTAGATTGACAGACATTAAATCCCAAAATGTGGATGCTTTAAAGGATGGCTTTCTTAGAATTAGTGAAGTCAAGAAGGACCTTGAGCTCTATAAGTTAGAGGACCCTTTAGATGGTATGCCTCAATCTTATGAGATGGATTTGGATCCACAAAATCATAAGATTTTCAATAATAGTGGGAGCATTACATTAGAACCTTCTTTAGATTTATAGATATGAAGAAGCTTAGTTGGAAATGTTCCTCATAAATGCCTTAAGATAGAAAGTGAGTCTGTTTTAATTATTTTTGTGGATGCTAATGTATCTTCTTTTTATAAACAAATGCTTAATTCACTTGCTTTGGATTAATGTTTTAGTTCCATAAAAAAGGAAATATGCTCCATGATGGATAAGCAAGTATTAGACTTGATTTGTGGTGAACGAATACGCCTAAAGGAAGTTTAGACCATGAAAAGACCTTATCTCCTATGGTGAGATTTGTGCCCATTTGCTTTATCCTTGCCATTATTTTTGTTTAAATTTCAGATTGTTTCAAATGGATGTGAAGACAACTTTCCTTAGTGGAGAACTAAATGAAGAGGAGGCCTGTATAGATTCACCTATTGGCTTTAGAGCTAAAGGACAAGTACACAAGTTATGCCATTTAATTAAAGAAATTCACTTATCAGCTTAAGTATTCATTGCATCAATGGTACATTCGATTTCATAAAGCTTTTGTATTTATAAGCTTTGCCATATTTGAAAAGGACCATTGTGTATATGTCAAGAGAATAGAGAAAAGGTTTCTCACTCCTTCACTTTATATCATATTGCTTACGAGGAATAATATGGAGTTAAAGCATGCAATTAAAAGGTATTTGCCTTCCATATTTGAGATGAAATGTTTAGATTAAGTAGATTGCATCCTCAAGGTTAAAATCTTAAGAGATTCTTAAGTTTGTCATAAGAATCCTACATTTAAGGGATCTTAGAACATTTTTGTATACTTGA
Organism: Saraca asoca; assembly: GCA_026873985.1. Lineage (NCBI taxonomy): Eukaryota > Viridiplantae > Streptophyta > Magnoliopsida > Fabales > Fabaceae > Saraca > Saraca asoca. The sequence continues at coordinate 10,463 of JANHAO010019960.1, forward strand.
TTCCAAACTCATGGATTCTCCAAGAAATATGAGCCTTCACCTAAGCTTGGATCAATGTCTTAAGATAGAAGAAAAAAAGACGAAAATGGAAAAATTTATATATGTAAGTAAAATAGTTAGTTTGATAAACATTGTGATGTATACTCGACTTGACATCTACATGGTTAATAGATTTTAAAGTAGTCCTCAGGTTACACATTGGGGAGCAACTAATAGGATACTTAGAAATTTAATAAACTCCTAAAATATGGCTTTGTTCTATCTAAGTGGGAGTCTAAAGCTATTAATTTTGATAGCTTGTACATATAAATGAATGTAAGTTCATAATAAGCTACATGCTTATGCCAAAAGAAAGAGTTAGATTATTTTATAGCAAGAAATAGGAGTTTGTCTCCTAGCCATTAATAGTCTATAAATAATTTTATTGTATAAGGATTAGTTTCCTTAAAGTATATCAATATTAGTGATGAGTTTATTGATGTCTTTTACTAAACACATTGTAAAAAATGCTTTAAGTTAGCATGTTAGAAGTTAAGGTTTGGTGAGCATTTGACATACTATTGTGTTGTGCTTTATATTTTATAAAATAAAGTTATTTTCATATCATTGTTGACTTTCGATAAAAGGTTAATTAGATGAATATATTTATCATCACCAAGCTTGGATTGTTCCTTTCACATAGGATATTTACCCCAATGTTTAAGTAATGTGTGTAATGAGACTTAAAGTGACAGCTGAGAATTTATGGTGAAAATATATTGCTTTAGCTATGTGCTAAGATGAGACTCTGAGTCAAGCATAAAGGATGATCACACTTCTATATAGCATGTATGAATTTGGATTTGAAACTACGTGCTTCAAACTAGTCACTTTATAGTGTTTAGTTCGAGTTGTGTATGGTGTAATATTATAGGGTGACAAGCCCTAAGTGGGAGCTCCATTGTAATGTATATTTCATATTATATGTGTTGTAAGATGACCTATGTAAGGGGAGTAACTGAATGGGTCCTTACTTCATTACTATATGAGTCCTATAGAACTTGTAAGCATCTTACATTCATACCCTTTGGGACTTCGACTATGAATCTAAAGTCGAATGTTGCTACTTTAAATTGACCTCTAAGGGCTAGGAATCATGCGGTCCAATAGAACATGTCTAGGAAAGCAGCTTAAATTTAATGGATTGACATGAGTGTGTAAAGAAAAATCATTTGATTTTACATCTATGAGTTTATGACTCATTATCCAAGTGGTTACATAAACTTGTGTAGATGTAACCATGAGCACAAAGGACATATATTGATTTTTGCATGTCTTTATATTTAAGAAGGATTAGAGATGCAAAAGTCTGGTGTAAATAACTGACTAGGGGTATAATGAGACTTGGGTAGTGTCATTCTAATTAAATTGTGACTTAGTATGCCATTTATGTTAGATTATTTTAATAATCTATAATAGCCCATGTAACTAATGGACTAGCTTTAAATAAAAGATGGCCTAATGTGATGGTTGTTTGGTCTAATGGTAATTAAAGTCAGTGGGGGTTATTTTAAAATTTAAATTTTAAAAATAAACCCCTCCCCTCTCCTTTCATATAAGGGGCTATTTGCAGTTAGATACAATATAACAAAAGAACACGTGTCTTCACCATCAAAAATACAGTAAGAGGAAGGAAGAAAGGGGAAAAACTCACATTAATATACAAGAACATTGATCAAGAAGGATAGAAGAAATCATTAAGATCAAGACATGGATCCAGGTAAGGGTCTTTAACCCTTCATTATAGGTATTAAATGCTATAATGAGAATTATAATATCCAAGATTTCTTTTATTATTTAGTGTAGTTTTCTGCATTATTGAACTCTAGGAAAACTATAACTTATGGTCTTTTATTCTATTAATTGGTATTAGAACCAGGTTAAGGATATTATGATTCTCCATTAATGATTATTTTCCCCAATTAGTATGAACCCTAATTTAAAAAAAAATGAGGAATTGTGAATGAATTTGGCCAGCACTGTTTATGTTAACGGTGAAATTCGATTTGTACAGAGGAGACGAATTTCGGCCAACTGGTGGTGAGTTTCGGGAATCAATGCCGCTTCTGAAGTGTAGTGAAGGGTGAACCAAGAGGAAGAGAGGTGATGGTTTTTAGCGTGGTTTGGCTAAATCCGGTCGGTACCGGACCCTACGTCCACGGTGAAGATTTTATTAACTTGGCAGAGTTTCTGCTTACAAGGATTGGCTCCCCTCCTCTTCCTAACAATGCAATCCTATTTATAGAGGAAGGATGAGCTTCATGCATTAATTACAAGCCACAGTTGTATTACATTAAATAAATGAGAAAGGATAGTGAAAAGACTACAATCCGACTGTTTACAGCATATAGGCTGCAGAGGTGGGCCCCCCTTGGGCTGACTATAGGCTTATAACCGTTGCCGTGTTAAGCAAGATACTTGGACATCCCGAGCGGGAGTTTCTAGCTTCGGGGGCGCCGCAGGGCTTGTCGTAGCAAGGAAGCGGGCACGAGCAAAATGACCGACAACTTTGTCAGGCCG
>JANHAO010019961.1:0-13019 GCA_026873985.1 Saraca asoca
AGAGCCGGACTGGCCTCTGGTCTAATGGGTCGGGGGGGATGTAAGGAGTTACGCCCCAACATCCCACATCGGCTAAGTCAGGATCTGGGGAAGGCCTTATAAGGGAGGCAACATCCTCACCTTGTAGATGTGTTTTAAAACCGTGAGGTGAGGAAGGCTCTGAGGAAGCCTCATTTATAAGGCCTTCCCCGGATCCTGACTTAGCCGATGTGGGATGCTGGGGCGTAACTCCTTACAGATGTCATCTATTCTAGTTCGTTTTCTACTATAATGGCCAAGGGAAAAGCTACTAGAGCTTCAAATGTGCTACTCAATCCTCCAAAAGGGCATGTCTTGACAATAGACTTCTCCACCACTCTCGTCATCGGTGCAACTACTGGCTTCCCCCCGACCAGTTCTGTTTAACCAACTGCCACTGCCAATGGCATCAATGAAGTGCAGATTTGGCTCCAACGTTCAGAAAAACTAGAAAACATGATGGGAGAATTGACCAAAGTAGTTACGATGTTAGCACAGGGTGTGCAGAGACAGGCCAAAGCCGTAATGCCTGTGAACGTTCTCTAGCAGTGGCAAGTTGGACGTTCAGGCACTCCCAACCAAGAGAATTCTCCAGCTCGTTGCTTGCAAGGGCAAATTTTAGGTCGTAACTCTCATGACCATGAGGATTAAGGACTTCAGCAATCTCCTAGCCAGTAATCTAGGGCACATGACCCATTGGATGGAGAGCTATTTTAGAAAATAACCTAGATAGAGGAACATCTTTGAGCTCTGAGTGATCGAGCTCGCTACGAAGAAAGGTCACCTCTCTCCAAGGAGATCGAGACTCAAATTCTCTCTCTCAAGCTCAAGGTCCCCGCGATTCCATTATACAATAGGGACTCCGATCCTTATGATCATCTGGATGCATTTAATGTTTAGATGGATTTGCAAACAACTGATCCCCTAATCAAATGCCGAGTGTTCCCAGCCACACTTGGAGGTATACCTCGAGCTTGGTTTAGAAGCCTCCTGGCTCAATCAATTTGCAGTTAGGAAGACTGCCAACAAAAATTCATTAACTAGTATCGAGCGCTGAAGAGATAACTTGTGCCCCCTATCATCTTGCCATGGTCCTTCAGCGCAAGCATGAGTCGCTAAAGGACTACATTGCTAGGTTCAGACTTAAGGCCAATTCAGTGGAGAATCCATCTGAAGAAACCATGCTAGCAACAATCTCTATAGGACTCCACAAAGATGGAAAATTGTACAAGAGTCTGTACAAGTCCCCAGTGAAGGATTTCACTGAGTTCTATGAGTGAGCTGCTAAGTAGATTAAATGGGAAGAGACCTTTGCCTTGGGAAGGTCTAACAAGAAGGATGAGAAGGCTAGCTCCTCCCATAGTAAGAAAAGGGGTGATATGGACGAGGATGATCACTTTGCCAGACGGATTGCGAAGAAGTCTAGAAGACCTGGAGGTGAGTGACCTCAGCATTCAAATTGCCATGAGTAGTATAGCATTCTGTCAGACTCCCAAGATAGGATTTATGCAGCAGAAAGGGACAAGGAAGACTTTGGAAGGCCCAGACCTTTGAAAACCCCATTCAGGCAAAGGAATAGAGATGAGTTCTATGCCTATCATAACGAGACTAGCCATGGCACCTCAAACTATCAGGCCCTTAGGGATGCAATTGAGGACCTGACCAGAAGGGGTCGTCTAAGGGAGTATGTGATGCGACCTGCAGGGCAGCAGTCCCAGCTTCCTCAGTGTCACGATGGCCAAGAGTCGAGGGGCTTGGTCCGAATCATACATTAACAATGTATCTTAAATTCAAGTGTAAATATAAATGCCTTCCTCTACTTTGTTTGAAGTTTTTTGTCGATTGGCTTGATGTGATTATCCTCATCTCTTCATTCTGCCCTCTGCTATCAAGTGTTTGCATTTTTCGTAGCTTGCATGCGGCTAACTCCTTCAAGTCTCTTATGTAACTTTGTGCCAACCACAACCTTTGGTCTAGTTGAGGCCCCCTGGAGCTTACCCTAGAGACAAATTGATGAACACTTTGCCAGCACAGCTGTGTGCTCGCTGAGGTACGGAGGCACTAATAAACACTCACTTGGCCAGCGCAGCTGCGTGCTCATTGAGGTGTGGGGGCACTAATAAATGCTCACTTTGCTAGTGTAGCTGCGTGCTGGCTGAGGTGCGGAGGTACTAATAAATGCTCACTTTGCCAGCGCACCTGCATGCTCTTTGAGGTGTGGAGGCACTAATAAACACTCACAATGCTAGTGCAGTAGCGTGCTCGCTGAGATGCGGAGGCATTAATAAATGCTCACTTTGCCAGCGTAGCTGCGTGCTTGTTGAGGCGTGAAGACGCTTAAAACATACTTACTTTGCCAGCATAGTTGCATGCTCACTGAGGTGCGGAGGCACTCTTAAACACTCAATACTAGTGTGGCTGTGTGCTCACTGAAGCATAAAGAATTAATGACTTGATTATTTGCCTAAGGCAATGAGATCCCTCTAGTTCGCAGCTCACATGCGATTGAATGTTTGCAGCTCTCATGCGATTTTCTGATTATGCACAATCCTTTTGTGGATTCGATAATGCTTATGTGCAAGATGCTTTGTTTATGATTATTATGTTCGAGAAGGTTTGGCCAATTGGCAATCTGAACATTTCGTTGCAAGCTATAAAAGTTTGCACTATTACAGATAAAGAAAACTAAAGATAGCACATTGAGATCGTAAAGAAGATTTTATTCATTAAAAAGCCTCAATGAGGTAAAATTACATCAGGAAGAGAAAATACAAGTCAAAATGAGCTACAACTAGTCCCTTTTAGAAGGAAGATTGTTGTATGAGAAGAAAGCTCCCACACTGATTAGTGCCGCAGACCTGCTTGAGCCCTAAAACTTTTCTTCTAGAGCTTTCCTTGATAGCAAGCTCTTCCTCAACTTGACCCTTACCAATGGAGAGGGGATGAGCATTACCGCTCCTTATTTTTTTGACTAGAGCTCTTTTCTAATTTGCGAAGAGAGTAACTCAAGAAATAGCAGGAGCCTGGCCAGTCGTGCGTAAAAATCTCACATTGAAGCTGAGAGGATGTAATCCAAGATCCATATGAGATCCCTCCATGTTATCAGAGAAGCCAAATCTTCTAAGTTCCTTATGCAGCAGGCCATACACACCTCGACGAAGAGCCAGAACACCGAAAGTAATGGAGGTTTGTCTGGAATCTTCATGCTTTGTTTAATGAAGAAGCAAAAGGAATTTCTTCTCCCTTAAATAGAGCCAAGTCCGGTCTCACTGAGGGATCCAGATTAATCACCCCAACCACCATCATTTATTACCTCAGAAAAGATTAATCACCCCAACACATGCCATAGGAAGCACGGCCTAGAACAGATGAAACAATAGTTTTGGAGAAGACTTTGAATGAGTAGTTACTGAAAAGTCTCAACTCCTAGCCTACGAAGTGAGTTGAGAGTTGGGGGGCTTATGTTATATGAGGAATTTAGAGCGTCCTTAATGGGCTGGCAACCTGCCCAAGCATGGCAAAGAGTTCAACTTGCAAGTCGCTTAGAGCATCGAAATCTTGACTTGCGTTGCTAGTGACCCCATCTGCCCGAGCTCGCCCCTAGCTAGGCTAGGCTCAACTTCACTACCTTGAAGATAGCAGCTTCTCCTCTAGACTGAAGGACCTAGTTTGCAAGGTGCGAATAGTGACCTGAGTGCTTGCTGAACAAAAGACCAGCACATGAATTGTCCAGTAGACATGTGGGGCCCACTTGAGGAGGCAATCTGTAGTAGCCGAATTACAAGATTTAGTCTGTCTATCCAGTCTTATGCATTAAATGCCTTATGTAAAAGATTTACTGCATGTAAAATTATAATTGTAACATCCTCTCCTATATAAATATAGGAAGGAGATGAACGTTAGGGAGAGGAGGCTTGTATGCTGAAACTCTGTAAAAATATTTTAAGATCAATATACTACTGTGGACGTAGGGTTCAATTCTATCCAGATTTGGCCCAACCACGTTAAAAGCTGTGTGTTTCCCGTTGCTCTTCCTTTCTTCTTGGCTTTCTTTGCTCATTTATTGTTTCAGAACTAGGCTACAGTTTGAGATCCTTTAAGAATCCTTTGTTGGCTGGAGTTTGGCTTAGAACTAGATTCCACTATTAACATTATCCAAGCTTTGAAGTTGGTTGTGTCTTATGCAAGAACATCTTCTTGTTGAATACATCTATTGGGAATTGGTTTATGTCAATTGTGGTTGATTAAAATTGATGTTGGTTGCTCAAATTAGTGTGATTCAAGTGTTGAAAAATTAGTGTGACAAAAAAAAAGTTAAAGAACAAGAAAAAGAGAGAGCAATTTATTTGAAAAAGAAAAAACAAAGAAAGAACAAGACAAATGAGAAATAGAAAAGGAAAGGATTGAATGCTATCTTGAATCATTGGAAACAAAAGAATTTGCAAAGTTAAGCTTCCTTCAAAATCCCATAACTTCGATATTTTCTTCTTAAGTCAATTTTCATAGTATTCAATATGAATGTGTTTGTTTAGATATATAATCAACTCTATAGCTTAGAAAGTCTTTTTGAGTAAATTTACATGATCTTTTAGAGTTTTTTTCCCCTTCTTTTGCCAAGTCTAAAATTGTTTTGGTCTTATTCATTTTCCTTTGTTGCTTCTTTTCCTTGACTTCCATTGTTAATTTTTTTTACTTATTTTATTTGTTAGTTTATGTCACCTTTGTTATCATAAGAGTGTTGTGTGAGATAGATTGCCACATTATGAAATTTTATGATTTTCTCTTGAGTTCTTAAAGAGCCTCAAAGAGAGAAAATAAGAAGTAGGAAAAAAGGCAAGTGTGTGTGAGCTCATTAGAGAGTAAAAGCCTAATTTTAGAGTGCATACATGAGTGGAGGTTCTCCAAACATGAGTGAGAAGTGTGCATTTGGTGAGGATTCTAGTTTTAACCATTTTTTCTTGCAGGCTTTATTTCTTAAAGATGTCAGGTGGTAGTAGAGATGATAGTCCTCAAAACAATGAGATTATGTTCACTTTCAGAGCTATGCAACAACAATTTGAAAGGTTGCATATGAGACTTGATGATGTTGGTGAGAGACTTGAAAGAATTGAAAAAAGAAGAAACCAACATGAAAGGAGGGATAGAAGACAAAATAACTATCATAAGAGGAATGAGGATGAAAGGAGAATCAAAGATGATGGGAGGAGTTAAGTCCATCTTATGAGTCTGGAAGGAGTGAAAGAAGAGTTGATAAGAGGAATGTGGGTAGAAGAAATGATAGGTAAAGAAAAGAAAGAGTTGATTCTAGCCTTCACAGTATCAAGATGCAAATTCCTTCATTTCAAGGAAAAAATGATCCAGAAGCTTACTGAAAATGGAAGAGAAATGTAGAATTGATTTTTGAGTGCCATAATTATTCCAAAGAGAAGAAAGTGAAGCTTGTGGTTGTAGTGTTCACAAATTATGCTATAATATGGTGGGATCAACTAGTGTAAGGTAGAAGAAGAAATCATAAAAGAGCCATTAAGACTTGGGAAGAGTTGAAGATTATCATAAGGAGGAGGTTCATTCCTAGTCATTACTATAGATAGTTGTACCAAAAGCTAGAAAGCCACAAGCAAGGTTTTATGAGTGTTGAAGACTACTAGAAAGAAATGGAGATGGCGATGATAAAAGTCAATGTGGAAGATGATAAAAAAGCTACCTTGGCTAGATTCCTACATGGGCTAAACCGTGACATTGCCAATATGGTGGAATTGCAACACTATGTAGAATTGGAAGACATGGTACATATGGCCATGAAAGTTGAGAGGTAACTCAAGAAGAGGAGTTCTTCCAAGTATGGGCATCAATCTAGCTCTTTATGGAAGCTTAGTTGGGAGAAGCAATATGAGAAAAAGGCTGACAAATTTGCCAAAAGGTTCACGGCTGAAAATTCTTCCAAGGCTAACGGAGAAGACTCCAAAGGCAAAGGCAAGGTGAAAACACTTCAAAAGTAAAGGAACATCAAAATTTTCAAGTGCTTAGGCCACACTCATTATGCCTATGAGTGCCCAAACAAAAGGGTCATGTTGTTGAAGGGTAATGGTGAGATTGAATATGCTAGTGAGTACAAAAAGGATGAGGAAGAATCCAATTTTGGTAGAGATGAGAGTAGTGAGGGAATGGAGCAAGCGGTTAAAGGAAAGGCCTTGGTGGTGAGAGAGGTTTTGAATGTTCAAGCCAAGGAAGAGAATGAAGAGCAAAGAGAGAATATTTTCCATACAAAGTGTCATGTGATGGGAAAAGTTTGTAATCTCATTATAGATGGAGAAAGTTGTGCTAGTGTAGCTAGAACAATTTTGGTGGAGAAGTTGGACTTGCCTACCTTGAACCATCCCACACTTTACAAATTACAATGGTTGGATGATAGTAGGGAGGTAAAAGTGACAAGGCAAGTTCTAGTGGCCTTCTCTATTGGAAGGTATCAAGATGAAGTTCTTTGTGATGTGGTACCTATGGAAGTGGCTCACTTGTTGTTAGGAGGGCCATGGCAATTTGATAAGAATGTTACTCATGATGGCTTCCTAAATAGCTATAGTTTTGTTAAGAATAATAAGTGCATCACTCTTGTTCCTTTAACTCCAAAACAAGAGTTTAAGGGAAAAATGAAAAATGGAGAAAAATAAAGAGAGAATGGGTGAGAAAAAAGAAGGAAAGAAAAAGCTGAGAGAAAAACCAAGGCAAGACAAAAGAAAATTGAGTGTGTTTGCTAAGGCTAATGATGTGAGATATACCTTTCATGCTGGTAGGCCTATGTTTGTACTCTTATTCAAAGAAGCCTATATGAACACTAACCATGAAAATATTGTGTTGCCTAGTGCCATTGAATCTATTTTGCAGGAATTTCAAGAAGAGTTTCCCAAGGAGGTTCCATACGAGTTGCCACCTATAAGAGGAATAGAACATCAAATTGACTTTATTCCTAGAGTTCCATACTTACTAGACCAGCATATAGGACAAATCCCATGGAGGCCAAGGAAGTCCAAAGACAAGATGAAGAGTTTATGGGAAAGGGACACATCAGAGAAAGCATGAGTCTATGTGCAATTCTTGTGTTATTGGTGCCAAAGAAGGATAGATCTTGGAGGATATGTGTTGATTGTTGCCCAATCAACAAAATTATTATAAAGTATAGACATCCTATTCCTAGGCTAGATGATATGCTTGATGAATTGCATGGTTCTTATGTGTTTTCTAAGATTGATTTGAAACATGGGTATCATCAAATTCACATGAGATTAAAGGATGAATGGAAAACTGCTTTTAAAACAAAACAGATTTTATGAGTAGTTGGTAATGCCTTTCGACTTGACAAATGCTCCTAGCACTCTTATGAGGCTGATGAACCATGTCTTGGATGCTTTTATTAGCAAATTTATGGTTGTTTATTTTGATGATATCCTTGTTTATAGAAAGAGTGAAAGTAAATATTATGAGCACTTAAGGTGCATGTTGCAAACTTTGAAAGATGAACAATTGTATGATAACTTTGAAAAATGTTCATTTTGTTTGGAAAAGATTACATTATTAGGATATGTAGTGAGTGGCTAAAGGATAGAAATGGATGAGGAGAAAGTGAAAGCAAATAGGGAGTGGCCTACACCTAAGACCGTGAGTGAGGTGAGGAGTTTCCATAGGTTGACTAGTTTTTATAAAAGATTTGTGAGAGATTTTAAGAACCTAGTTGCATATTTAACCAAATTGGTGAGAAAGAATGTTGGGTTCAAATGGGAAAGTGGGCAAGAGAGGGCCTTTAAGTTGCTTAAACAAAGCTAAGTTCTACACTTTTACTTGCTTTATCTATTTTTTTCTAAAATGTTTAAGATTGAATGTGATGCTTTTGGGCTTGGCATTAGAGCTATTTTGATGCAAGAGAAGTGGTCAATAGCCGATTTTAGTGAGAAACCACATGGAGCAGCTCTCAATTACCCTACATATGATAAGGAGCTTTACGCCTTGGTTTGGGCTTTGGAGACATGATAACATTATCCATGGCCTAAGAAGTTTGTCATTCACACTGACCATGAGTTTTTAAAGCATTTGAAGGGACAAAGGAAGCAAAATTGAGGACATGCTAAGTGGATGGAGTTTATTGAAACATTCTCATATATCATCCAATACAAGCAAGGTAAAGAAAACATAGTCGCCGATGCACTATCTCTTAGGTATACCTTTATTTCTACCATGCAAGCTAAGTTGTTAGGTTTTGATCACATTAAGGAATTATATGTGAATGATCATGATTTTGCTAGTGTGTATGATGCTTGTGAAAAAGTGACATTCGGTAAGTTCTTTAGGCATGAGATGCTTTTGTTTGAAGAAAATAATTTGTGTGTGCCTAAGCGTTTTGTGAGAGATTTGCTTGTGAAAGAAGCCTATGGAGGTGGTTTAATGGGTCATTTTGGCATGACAAAGTCTTTGGCTATATTGTATGAGCATTTCTTTTGGCCTGGCATGAAACATGATATTGAAAAGCTTAGTGGTAATTGTATAACATGTAAAGACGTTAAGTTTAGGGTCATGCCATATGGTCTTTACATTCCACTTCCCATTCCTAATGAACCTTGGATAGATATTTCTATAGATTTTTGTGTTGGATTGGAGGGATTGTTTTTTTGTTGTTGTTGATAGATTCTCTAAATTGACTTTCCATGTCATAAAACTGATGATGCTACTCACATTATTGATTTGTTCTTTAGAGAAGTAGAAAGGTTGCATGGAGTGCCAAAGAGCATTGTTTTTGATAGGGATGTTAAGTTCTTAAGCTATTTTTGGGAGGTCTTATGGGGGAAATTAGGGATTGAGTTGCTATTTTCAATAACTTGTCATCCACAAACTAATGGCCAAATTGAAGAAGTGAATAGGACTTTAATTGTTTTATTGAGATCTATCATTCAAAAGAATTTGAAAAATTGGGAAGATTGCTTGCCTCATGTTGAATTTGCTTATAATAGGAGTGTCCATTTTGCTACTCATTTTTCTCCCTTTGAGGTTATTTATGGTTTTAATCTACTTACTCCTTTAGACTTGTTGCCATTGCCTGTTGAGGAGCATGCTAGCTTAGATGGGAAAAAGAAAGTAAAATTGGTTCAACACTTGCACGAGCAAGTGAGAAGGAACATTGAGAAAAGGATGGAGCTATATGTTTAACAAGCCAACAAAAGGCAAAAGAAAATTATTTTTGAGTTGGAAGATTGGGTTTAGTTGCACATGAGAAAAGAGAGATTTCCAGCCTAAAGAAGAACTAAGCTAGATCCCAGAGGAGATGGACCTTATCAAGTGGTGACTACGATCAATGATAATGCCTATAAATTGGATCTCCCTAGTAAGTATAATGTTAGTGCTTCCTTTAATATTTATGATCTTTCTCCTTTTGCTACAAGTCTTGAAGATTTAAGATCGAATCCTTTTGAGGAGAAAGGGAATGATGGAAACTCAGGGGATTATCAAGACCCGTTGCACATTCCAGATAGATCTATCACAAGGGCTAAGGCTAAGAGGACAAGGTAGGCTCTCTAAGGCTTATGTCAAAACATTTGGAGCAAACGTAAAGAGGATAGCTTGGGAAAGTCAAGGGTCATATGCATTAAAGCCATGTTATCAAGTGGTGCCCCTAAGCATCCTTGCACCATATGGGATAGCACATGGCATAACTTAGCATCCTTGCGCCACATGGGACAACACATTGGACATTATTTGTAAGAGTTGATTGGGTCCATGTGGGATGCCGATTATAAGGGCTGTTCTTAGCCATTTTTATTGTTTTGTTTTGGGTCTTTTGTAATGGTTTAAGCCTTTATTTTGTGTTAGGTCATTTGGTTGTTTTTGGGTTTGTTTGTCATGTGAGTCTAGCCCATTTAGTTTAACAGTGGCTATATGGGAAGGCTTGCTCCCCAAGTTAACAGATTTTTTTGGTGGAATGATAATAGTCATTTTCTTGTGAAAGCCTTTTCTCTTTAGATTATTAAATGAATTTGAGACTTATTAAAGAGATTCCTCTTTATGGTATCAAATTCATCACTTATCACTCCCTTTCTTCTTTACTCTAGAGTGTGGCATAAATATCCTTCTTTTTCCTTTATGTATGATTGAATTTAGGAAGATCCATGGCACTTGTTTAAGATGATCACATTAGGGGGCACACATACTGTAATTCCCAATCTACTATATAACAGGTACTTCATCTTATGAGCTATAAAAGAAATTATGAAGTTTGTGGAGTTGTTGAATTAGGAATAGAAGTCAAGTTATTGTAAAATATAAATTTGCTGAGGCAGTGCATTCTTAGAATTGAATTGACTTTTTGTTATTTGGACAATATAAGAGATAATACATTTTTTCTATTTCGTATATAAAGGTAAATTATTTTTTATTAAAAAATATCAATATACATATGAATTTCATCTTTAAATTTGTTATGGGTGGCTTCTCGGTATAAGACAAGATAAGATGAATCCAGTTGAGAAGGGCCTTGAATCACTTAGAAATATTAAGCCCACAAAGAAGGGAGGTTGGCTCGCTAATCACGAGCGCGGGACCTGAGGCGAGCTCAGAAGAAAAAAGTTTGAGCTCACCAGGCGGAACTAATCACAGGTCACTAAGAGCGGCAAGCTACATCCAAGATATTCACCCTGTGAGTTCGAGGATTAGTCTGTAGTACCATAAACCACATGACCTATGTCCCAATCAAATGAGCAGCCCTTGGTCTCAAGGTATGAACAAGTCTAATCAGTAGACAAGAGCACATTTCCCTAGCCGACAAACTAGCCTCCAAAGGAAGATACAAGTCTGCAAACCTCATAAAGTAGAATCTAGTTTGTCTGTATGTGATAGCTACATGATGTAACTAATGTACAAATTGGGAAATTACCATTATAACCTCCCTTGTTTCTATAAATAGGGGTCGACCATTGTAAAAAGGGGGGAGAAGAAAGAGAGAAGAGGGGGGAAGCATTGTCAAAATGTTGAGAGAGAGGCCTGAAGGAAACCTTGTGTACTATAGCTCTGCTCGTCTGAATAGTGAGAACCATAGCCTTAAAGGCAAATATAATCAGTGTGGATGTAGGGGCCAAATTGGCTTTAGCAGAACCACGATAAAAATGCTCCTGGTGTCTGTTTTCCTTCTTCTTCGCTCTTTTTTTTTTCTATCTGTTCACTCACTTGTAGTTCACATTTTGGGTGTTAACTAAGATCTGGGTCCACAAAATCAGATTTTACTATCAACATTTTGGCACTAAAGGAAAGGCCTGAACCTCTGAGCTATTCTCCTTCCATTCTCTGTGATTCGTTGAGCAGCCACAATGGTAGAAGGAAGAACAACCAGGAGTGTTGATGCTATCACTAGCCAACCTGAGGATTGTGTCGTACAATGGGAGTTACCACTAAGGGGCTTAGCTTTCCCAGCTGTAGGCATATCTATCGTCCTTGCAACAGATGCTATTGATAATATGGCATTATTAGCCCCTCAGCAGCCTATTGTTCTAGAGACTAATGGAGTTCAGACTTGGTGTTAGCGCCAGGAAGCTCTTGAAAACATAGTGAAAGAAAAGGCTGAAGTGGTTAGGATGCTAGCTCAGGCACAAGTCTAGGGAGCGCGAAAGTAGGCTTAGGTCACAACATTAGGAGGGGGCCATTGCATTAATGCAGCTTATCCCTCTCACTCGCGGGAAAGGTCAGAGGTTCGAAGGCTCTATAAGAGCCATGACGATCAGCAACAAGGGTTTGGGTACGTCCAACTAAGGGCATGTCTCAAGTTACTATTCCACGATTAGGAGAAAAACAAGGGCCATGATCTCTTGGCTATTAGCCTGAAGTACATGATCTGATGGTTGAAGAACTCCTCTAGAGGGTAAAGCAACTGGAAGAATGTCCTTGAACCTAAGATAGCCAAGACCGCTACGAGGAGAGGACTCCATTCATTAGCAAAATTGAGAAGCAACCTCTCCCTCGTAAGCTAAAGATCCCCGTGGTCTCGTAGTACTATGGGGACATGACCCTAATGACCATCTGGATGCATTTAATATCTAGATGGATCTCCAAATGACCAGCCTACTGGTTAAGTGTTGTGTCTTCCCAGCTACATTCGGGGATATACCCCAAACTTGGTTCAAGAATCTCTTGGCCTACAGCATTGGTGGTTAGGAAGAATTCCAAAGAAGATTCATCAGCCAGTACAAGGCATTGAAGAAGCAGCTCACGCCACCTTGCCATCTCACAACTGTCTTCCAGCAAGAAAGCAAACTACTGAAAGACTACATCACTCAATTCAGGCATGAGATTAACAACGTGGAGAAACCATTTGATGAGAGTATCCTGATAGCGATCTCCATGAGACTTCACAAGGATGGGAAACTATATGAAAGCATTTACAAATCCCTAATCAATAGCTTGGGAGAGTTTTACGAGTGAGCCACTGAGGAGATTAGGTGGGAGGAGGCCTTTGGTCTGAAGGAGATCGATGGGGGAGATGTGAGTAATGCCTCTAGTGACAATGAGCAATGAAATCAAGTTAGTGATCTTAGCCTCCAAACTGCAAAAAGGGCAACATCAGGGGTCACTTTGAAGCTTATTGTGTCCTTTCCGACACTTAGGACAAGACTTTTACAACTGAAAAAGATAAAGAGGACTTTGGGAAGCCTCTACCCCTTACAACTTCCAACAGGTTAAGAGGCAACAGGAGTAAATTCTACGCCTATCACAATGGCATTGGGCATCATACCTCGAAGTACTGGACACTCAGGGATGCCATAGAAGACCTCATCAGGAGGGGTCACCTGCAAGAGTATGTGGTGGAGCCTTCGGGACAGTAACCTTGACGACCTAGCAAGACTTTAACTAAGCATAAGCGTTCATAATCGAAACTATTTCTCATTTATGTAAAATGATTTAGAAATTAATGAACATATTTTGAATCTTTACACTAATCTTTGCATGAAGTTTTTAGTAAGTTGCCATGTAGG